>CM076582.1:1662109661-1662344276 GCA_034641835.2 Pinus albicaulis
GAGTATGTCTCGCTCTTCTTCTGCATGAAGAAGATCTAGCACTTTCGAGAGAAATCATCAACAAAGATCACGTAGTACTTGTGCTTTGCTTTCGAAGCTACTGAGAAAGGACCACACACGTCTGTGTGAACTCTCTCAAGGATCGTCGTGGCGCGACTATCCTTCTCGTGAAAGGTGGCTTTCACATACTTCCCTCAGGTACACCCCTTGCACTGATCTGACTGCGCAAGAGTGCCCTTTGGAAGTCCCGTAGAAATCTGCTGCAGTATCTTCAAGGCTCCATGGTGAAGGTGGCCCAATCTCCGGTGCCACAGTTCGCCCTCATCATCCCGGCTCACCACTTCTCCCGCCTTGCATGCCATTGCTGCGCAGCCATCTACTTGCAATTGATACAGGTTCTTGACTCGAACCCCTATCTTCCGGGTTTCTCCAGTTGTCTTACTGCACAGGAAAGCTTTTCCTTCGTTGAAGACCACATCATACCCCTTGTCTTCTAACATCGCCACAGAGATCAGATTCTTCATTAATCCAGGAACATGCAATACTTCCTTCAATATGAAGGGTTTACCAGACTCCCTCTCAAAGGAAATGGTACCGATACCGGTCACACTGTATCTACCATCATCGCCCATCTCGATGTGCACTCCTAGATCTTTCTCATCCAGATCTGAAAAAAAATCCCGATCTCCAGTCATGTGAAAAGACGCACCACTGTCCAAGAACCATACTGATCCCATCACACTTGAAACCAAGCATGCGATCAGCGAAAAATCTAGCTTGAACTGCGAGGCCAAAGCCTCTCCTGCTGCAGATCCTCCAGCCTTCTTGTTTTTCTTCTTCTGCGGACAATTTGTGGCATAATGTCCGTGCTGGTGACAGTGAAAACACTTCACCTTAGACATGTCTTGCTTCTTGCCTTTCGCACCAGACTGAGAAGATTTCTTGCTCTTTCCCTTCTTTGCTTTGGCAGCCAAAGCGCAATTTTCTTCCTCAGTTGCCTTTGATGAATATTCGTCTCTGGTACTTCGCCTGATCTCCTCTTGCATGAGATCCGACCACAGTTGCTCCCATCCCGGAAATTTCTCCTGACCATTGACAGAATCCTGATAGGAATGCCAACTCTTCGGAAGACCAAGTAGAGCCAGGTCTACCAAATCCTCCTCATCGACAGTCACCCCCACACTTCCCAGCTCATCCCTGCATTGGGTGAAATTCGTGAGGTACTTTGGTATGCTGTCGCCTTTCTCCATCTTAATGTTTCTAAGTCTATCTTTGAGTGCCAACTTACTTTGGTCACTCTTGCTCTGGAATAGATCTGTCAATGCTTTCCACATCAAATATGGAGAAGCCTTGCCATGCAGGCTAGATACAATGTGATCCTTCACGCCCTCCAATAGAATTCTTCGACATTTCTCCATCTTCTTTTGCCAAGCATCAACTTGGGCAGCATCTGCAGGCTTTGGAATTTCTTTCTCAATGAACTCCAACAACCCATTGTCATCTAATACCGCCTCCATTATTTCCTTCCATGCAACATAATTCGAACTGCCCTCATGGGCATATTCTAGTCGCAATCCATTGAACGACATTTCAGCTACGACACCAAGAAAACTGCTGCAAATTCGAATTCCAAATTCTGCTGCAAATTTGAATTCCATAAGCTTAAGACTCAATCGCTCCTGATCTGTGAGAAAAAATTATTTCTAGCACAGAGATTGACTTCAAGGGGCATTTACTGGATGTGTCACCTTTCTCAAGGAAAGGATGGATCCAGAGGCTACCTGGCCCGCATGCAGACTCTGTCTACCGAAATAAATTTGTAATCAATGTGATGATCAATCTTTCCTCTGATACCATGTAGAAATTTGCTGAATAATGGAGATTTATTCACCGAGATTATCCTGATCATACACTAATTCGAATTCATTTATAACACATAACCTCTTCTACTGCAATCATCACACATGCGGAAATAAAACAAGCGATATGCGATCATACGATCATCAAAACAACACACATATAACGCAGTATGTATGGGGAAAGCTTATAGCTGAAAACCCCTCAGCTATTTTGTATATTATAATGGAGAGAACATGTAAAAATACATAGCACAATACTCCTCACAAGTACTCAGTACTATCTCCACAAGTTACACACAAACTAGCTCAGTTTTGAACAAGTCACGGGTTCAAAACTCCTCCACTGTTTGCTTGCCTCTACTGCGCAATCCAAAAGGATTATGGATGAGATCCAAGTTCGAATCCCACTGGCTCCAACTGCACAATTCTCATTGGCAATTTCCTCCAAATCTTGTGCAAATCTCATGCACAACTATAGTCACAACTAATAGCAATCTCAACCCTTTCACCCACCTCCAACACTTGTCTCCACTGAACTGTACATGCACTGAGTTAACTGATGTGTTCTTTAGTTGAATAATGAGTTAATAATTAGTGAATTAAATAATATTTAATTCACACCACTCATCTCTAGTGTATTAGCTATTTAAACTAAATACAACTAGTTCAACCAAGTTAAACTGAACACAACTCCATCAACTCAACAATCAACTCCACCAAACTCAATCACTTGAGTTCTAACTGAAGTCCATCATGCAATAGCTCAACTAACCCATAGGAAAAGCGTATTTCCTTCTGGCAGCTGCATGTGCCACATCTGTAGCTCAAACTGAAGTGCTCCAAGAGGAAGAGATAATGTTTATAGTCTAAATATTATTAAGGGTTAATAATATTTGACTGTTCTATTTTTAGCCCGCAGTCTAAAAATAGAAATTGCCCAATGTCTAAAAATAGAGGTTCATATATTTTTACCAACTGCAACTCCTAGACCTTGCTCCATATGTCTAAAAATAGACATAGTCTAAAAATAGACTTTGCACCAAAAATAGCCTACGGCCCACTTAGTGAAGGCGACTTCATTTCACTAAGCTCCATCATCTTGTTGCATTTTCAACAATTTTAAAATCATAATAATATGTAAAAAATTTCATGCTATAGTGGGATTTTTTCTTTTTCTTAGGATACTTGCCTTTGCATCACAAACAATAAAAATAATTACAAAATTTACATTTTTTAGTTATACATCAATTTCACTCAACTCCTTTCTGGATTTTGGCTTTATTGGATTTGTCTTTTCTGCTACTGTTGAGTGACTGTTCTACCTTCTTCTACTCACTGTCTCCTGCACATTCTCCAGTTTTCTGAGTTTTTCACCTGTCCAATTCACTTTTGAATCCTTGGAATTTTCTTGTTCACGAACTTTCATCTCTGCACGCTCTCCTCTTCTTTTCTTTTCCTTACACATTCATCCAACCTTACTCTCTTTTTCATTTTCTCCTGTATGCAGTTCCCTGTTCGTTGTAGTTATATAATAGTTGATTTTAAATCTGGGCAAGCTTGAATTAATCCGGAAACGTTATACCAGAGTCCAACAATACTCAGCATTCTTTTATTAACTCGCAACCTTAATATGTATCAATATATGGTCACACCTTTGTCCTTATTAATTCATAAACCTTAATATATATTTGATTTGGGCACACACCCACAACACATTGCCAACGTGGGGTCAACACGGTCGAATCGTACCTTCTCTAACCTCCACACACCTTCGTTAAACTCTGGGCATGTTCAACGCGCGATCGTCGTCCGATGGCCCGTTTCCAAATCAACGGCTCCTGTCCATTTCGCGCGGCTTCCAACGCAGAACGTTAACGCGCGATGGCACAGTTTAACAAGCGGTTTTGGAATGGGTCCATAGGCCACGTGTCAATTCCTGTATGGAATCGCTCCTCCTCCGGGCAATACCACTTATGGTCGATAGGTGGTGCGATGAATTCTACTTACGACCTTTATTGTTCACTCTAAACCACGTCACTGTTCCTCTCGCAAGGTTCTGTTCTCCACTCCAGGTTCCGGTCCAACACTTTTACTCCAGGTTCCGGTATTTTATAAGTGGCCCTACGATATGTATAACACACAGCTCCATTACCACTGCACATCTAATTCTGGTTCCACCTCTATTTAGTTTAACATCGTCGTGTTTTTTCTCCGTTAGTGTTATGGATAACTTCACTGTATTATCGCCAACCATCAACACAGTTAACAAACTTTATATATATATATATATATATATATATATAAATAACGCTCGGCTTGGAATTTTATAACAGCTCTACCCTGGCACTGCCTCTGCTGCTTCTGTCATTCTGCCTCTGCCTCTGATAACGGTTCTGTCTCTTATTATATTCGCTTCCTCTGCCTCTGCACGTCTCCTTTATTTCCTTCATTTGCTTCTTTTTTGTCTTTATTGCCATGATAACAGCTCTGTCTCTGTAGCTATTTGTCTTACGCTCTCTCTTTTATTTCATCTACTCCTTGACTGATGCTACTCCTTAATTCTCCTTTTGCTACCTCTACTTCTTTAAATGAACCTGTCTCTACTGCTCGACCCTCTCTACATCTTACTTCTTTGCTACTTTCTTTGCCTTGTTGCTGCCTCAGGTGTTCCTCCTTTGCCATCTCTTTTTCCATCAATGACAAAATTTCCAACACAACTGTTAGATGACACTTGAAAACATAGCTACATTGTCCTATCTTTCTTCTCTCATATATTCCAGGGAAGCATTCGAATATCACAGACAGAAACTAGAGTAGTCTCTGCCTCTCAGAAGATCAGATCTACTTAAAAACAGAGGATTAATGTGGATATGTGGGTTTCCTGAAATACAGTCGCGTATATACGCGAGTTCATATATAGAAAACCGCGTATGGTTGGTTGCTGACAAATTTTGTTTGGGGTCAACATTCTTCAGCACAATTGCAATGCTGTTTGGTATATTGTATGGTATCTCTGGTGATGTTTAGGCTCTTATATTTTTGTTTCATTCTCTAATATTGGGTGAATATGCCTTGATGATTGGTTGTTGAAAGTGTTTAGGTTGCAAAAGCTAAGGTGGAGTTTTGGTCATATGGAAAGGATGCATTGGATGCACAGTTTCAGGGAGAGCATTAGCCTTGCTGGGTGTAATGCATTGTTGGCAGTATGATGGTTCTGAAATATGATCTCTCTCTTGAGGTCTTTTTGGTCTTAGTTATAAAAAGTCATATTTGTAATTTGATGAAAAGGTTATGTTGAGACCTATGATGTAAATTTTAATATTCAGTCATGTAAAAGGCTTGTTCAAATTTGTAAACCCTCTTGGTTGGGTATTTGAGTCAAAAATGTGTAAACCCACTTGGTTGGGTACATGAGTCATATATGTAAATCCACTTGGTTGGATATTTGATGTAAGTATGAGTCCTTGGTTATAGATTCATGTACTTCATTGAAAAAAAAATATATGTTTGAAGATTCAGCATGAACTCAGGGGGAGCATGGTAACTTCAGTACACATAAGATCTACAGAGCTCTTCTTTCTACACGAGAAGAAAAACCTTGTTTTGGTTTTGATCCGCCCTTTGCCCTTGATGTCAAAGGGGGAGAGTAACATGGTGTTTGAATAGGGGGAGAGTATCATGGTGTTTTTATAATGGTTATAATCAATGTATCTATCTGTTATGGTGATCAAACACCATCATGGTTGCCATCAAGTCCAAAGGGGGAGATTGTTGGCAATATGATGCAGAGTGTTGTCCTTGATGGAAACCTACTTGATAAAGTTGATGGCAAAGTTGTTCTTGATGGAAACCTATTGTACTTGATGGAAACATACTTGATGAAGTTGTCCTACTTGATGAGTTAAGGGGGAGATTGTTGGCAATGTGATACAATGTATTGACTTTGATGGAACCTGCTTGATGAAGTTTTCCCTGATGGAAACTGACTTGATGAGTTGTTAATGATGCAAATTTGATGTATCTATAGAACAATTCAGAAGTAGCAAAAGAAAGGAATTCAGAATGAACCGGAATAATGTTGAACAAGGTATGTCACAAAGCATACACGGGTTTGTTAAGGAGAAGTCGCGTATGTACGCGGAAATGTACGTGACAAGTAGCGTATGCCCATTTGCGCTCTAATTTATAAAACAAGGGGACTTTACCATGGTATTGGTCCATTGTATAGAGCGTTGGATGATCTATTTGATCCCGTCCAAGAATACCATCGGAAGTTGTGTGGTTTTGGCTCATGGTATTGACAAAGGCTAAATCTATATAAGGAGAAGAAGATCATAGTGCAAGGGTGTGCATGTGTCTGGGTTTTGAATGAATACTTCACTCTGAAGTATATCTGTATGGAATGGGTAACAATTTATTGATTGATCTGAATTAATAATGCACCTATGAAAAAAATGATGAAGAGGGATCTCTAGATCTGAAATGTATATGTATTTTCTAGATCTGTTTATGGAATGTTTAGATCTGAGATGAGGCAAAATACTTTCTAAAGTAAAGGATGAAATCTGAGTTGTTTATCTGATCTGAAGAGCTGCACAGTCCTGAAAAGTTACAAATGTATACGCAGGTTTGCTTCAGTAAAAGCGCGTGTATACGCGGGTATGCTTAAGGAAAAGCGCGTATGGGCAGTTGGGGTTTCCTAAAGAATGCACAGAAGTATACGCAGGTTGGTTTCTGAGAAAGCGCGTATACACGCATGTTCAGTGAAGTAAAAGCGCATATGGAATCTAGGGTTTTGCTGAAGTATGTGGTATGAAATGTCTGTTCTGTTGTTTTACTACTATCTGTTAATGATGTATTCATACAGATCTGGGTTGTTAGATGATGATTATGCTGCTAATTATGTTGATGAAAGATCAAGTTGTTGATTGATTGATTGATGATTCAATGAATGAATTGATGGGGTTAGAAGTTTCAGTTTGATGCATGTTGAGCTTAAATGTGTGGAGTGGGTCCAGTCTGAAAATCTGATGAAAAGTGGCCTACAAGTTGTGTTATGTTGAAGATATGGATCCAGTATGAAAATTGATGAAACGTGGTCCATGGTGGTGCTGAGGGTCGAAGCCTTCAGTGAGGGGGTTGTAGCTCCCTTCCAGGAGAGGCTGGTAAATGAGAGCAGGGGGTTGTAGCTCCCTTACAGGAGAGGCTGGTAAACGAGAGAAGGTTGTAGCCTTCTGCAAGTGGGTGCCTGCGTGCTGGTATGAGTCTGCGCCAGTACATTGTTGTAAGATGTTTTCTTTATAATAAAATATTGAAGACAGAGACGACGGCAGCGGTGGTTTTCTCCCGACTTGGGTTTCCACCTTAAATCCTGGTGTTCATGTGTGTTGCTTATGTGTGATGGTTTATTCTGTTATTACTGCACATGCTTACTGCTAACTAAACATCTGATGAATGAATGATGCATAGATCTAAGTAAATAATTAAATGCATAATAATATCTCTGTATATACGCGAGTTTTATGAAGGTTATCCGCTTGTATACACGAGTTGGGTTCACTAAAGTAGCGTATGGGTTTTAGAGAAAGAAAAAGTAAAAAGTTTTGAGTATGCTCTAAATACTGATTCACCCCCCCCCCCCCTCTCAGTATTTTTTCCAACATCTCATATAAAGTAAAGGAGTACAAATCATAATGCAAAAATGTACCTTCTCTACTATGTACTTCGGTCTTTGAGATGAAATGGCTCAACAGTAAGTTTTCCCTCACTTTCAATGAGTAGGGAAGTGGTTGTGACAACCTCTCCATCATCATCTGGGCTATCCATCTCTCCATATGTTGATGTACATCTTGCTGGATTCCCTCCCAAGTGAACTCCTCCATCAAATCATGAAATGCATCAAAGTGCATGGAAAGAAAGTCCACATGTGCTGCATGTAACAACTTCTCCTTCAGCTCAGAAGCTCTAGTCAAAAGGACTCTGCCATAAGAATATATGACCTCACCATCCACCATGTATTTTTCATCTCCCTCCGGGTCATCAAGAATCATGCAAGCACCAAGATCCTTGGAGTACTATACCAAAAGCTGAGACCTCTAATATGGATCAACCCTCCTAAGGGACAACGCTGAAGATTTGAAATGTGAAGCTCCCCACATGCTGATGTCTTCTCCTTTGACATCCGCCATTCCAAAGTCATCCTCCAAAGTGCTACGATGCCCATCATGTAGCTTCTCATGCTCAAGTAGAAGTGGTGGTCTTTGGAAGTTGACCTCCCATGAGAAGCTACCATCTAAAAATAACTCCTGATCTTGGCCAATGTAAGCATGAGTGGCCTCCATCTACTCCAATACATGGAGGATTCCCTCCTCAAAGGAAGTACCCTTTGTTTCTCCAAATCCATGGAGCAGCTCCCTTGCACCATGGTGGTGCCATTCTCCACCATTGCAGCAACTTTTTTCAGCGTAGAATATTTAGTGAGAGTGGGTACTCCTGAAAATGGGAGAATGTCTCCCTCCTTCTTGAGTCTACCCCAAACTCTCTGTGATGTATCAACTCCTCCTAAGGTCCTTACCCCTCTAGAACCAATGAGTGGTGCAACCCAATGTGAAGCATCTCTCATCATCTCCTGATATGGTGGTCTCCCCGGTGGAATGCCTCCATGTAGTGAGACATCAATGTCAAGAGTAGACTGCACATAAGGATGGACAACTTTGTCCCTACCCTCATTGCACAAATCGGTCTGCCTCTTCTGGGTATCAACCCCCTGAAATAGATAGGGGTGTTTTCTCCTCATCATATGATGCTGATCATCCTTCCTACCTCCTCCTTTCATATGCATGGTTTCACAATCTGTCAATAATGGCACATGTTGTTCATTGATTGTGCCTTGACCTCCACGTATGAGATCCTAGCGAACTTCTTGTAATGATACAAGAATCCCTCTTGTTGGAGCAAGTTCTCCATCTTCCTTGGCTTGAGGTGCTAGATATGCTCTAGATATGACAACGTTGTTGCCCCCAGCTTTCTCTTCCTCTTCAATATAATTGGGCAACTTTCCAAAAAAAGGATCCTCTTTTGAAAAAGGGATCTCCATGCCCTCTTGTCCAAGAATATGAGATAGAGATATTGCCTCTAGCAAAGTATTATGCAGGATGTAAGCCTCTTCAACAATTTTTTGAAGTGTAGCTAAGTTTATAGGTTCTTCCAATCCATGCAAAAGTTTGGTTTGTTTTGGTTTTTTTAGCTACATCAAAGATGTTTCAGAATGTTTGCCATTAAACCTTTACACTAGTCTCCTAGTGAACTTTGCATAAGTATATGTATGTGCATTTTTTAAAGAAAATGACTCAAATATCCACCAAGCATAGGTCTTACCTCCAAAATGCAGCGCTGCAACTTTGATGGCTTCATTCTCTGAAATTTGGTGCTGCTGCAAATAGGTGTCTAGCCCCTCCACCCAAGCCCTAGTTGAACATTTAGGAGAACCATCAAAAGTAGATAGAAAAAATCTACGCATATCATGCTGCTTGCTCCTCTCCACCTTGATCTTGAAAAACTCTTGGAAGTTGATGTGATCTTTGAACCTCTTAGTTTGAGATTCATATTCTTGCAGATAATCACTAAGAGTCTCCTCCTAGGCATTTCTTCTTCTTCCATCTCCCTCATAGTAGATCTGGGTATATGACTACACTGTGAATCATGGTGTGTGGCTGCATGCTCACACTCCTCATATGAAAATCTAGAGTTTTTTTTAGATTCAAACTCCCTTGGAGATTCCTTACACATCTCCCTTCTTATCTTCTTGATATCTCCATGAATGCTCTGCATAGTTTGAAAAAGAAGCTTTGAGAGCCTCTCTTCCTTCCTTCCTCCAATCAATGGAGTCATGTCTCTGTTTTCTCTGTAAATCTCCTCTTCTTTGAGAGAATCTTCCCCTTATGGTGACATATTGGCTGAATGCACAAGCTGAGCCAAGATTATGCTCTGATACCACTGTAATATTCCCAAATGGGGAATGTAACAATATATGAACACAAAACTGGAAATAGCAGTGTAAATCAACTCATTAACATTAGAGACCAATATGGATACAAATCATCATGTATTATATGAGAAAATAAATGCATAATAGTAAGGCATGAATCATATACAATGGGGAAGCAAGCCTCCCATAAGCAATCACTCCTGAATCTGAACTGTTGCTACAATACAAAATGCCAGAAGACTGCTACAATGCAGTTATAAATACACTGCTATAGAAAAATAATGTAACAAATATGTAGGGATATTATATTCCTCAAAATATATGCCCAATACATATCTAGGCTTAATACAAGCTCCTACAAAGAACTCGAAAAGGGTTTACAGAAATACATCCTATACAAGATGAGATCTAAAGCCCTAGGGATGAATATTCACTGCAAACTGAAGCACATGAGTGTAGAAGGCTGAAATATATCTGATATGATTTAGATACCCTAAAAGGCCTCCTCCAATGAAAGGCTGAACCCTTCAATCACAGGAAAACACTCCAAAGGATCCACAAGATCCCTCACTGAAGCTGCCCTAAAAAATAACGCAATTCCCAGCTGGAACAGCGCTGGAAATGATGGGAAATAGTTGGCCTGGTGCCAAAGATCTAAAATATGTACAAGATACCTCCAAACTGATCTCCCAAGAGAAGGAATCCTTCCTCCTATGAGAAAATAGCTCAGAAAGTGGGTTTCTGAACCCTCCACTGCAACACCCTGCAACACAGCACAATATCCTGCAGAAACTGCGCTGATGAAGAAGCTGTAACTTGGCTTGAAAACTTGAATGTGGAAATGAAATTCAATGCTCTTCCAAGAGGCCACTCAAGGAAAGAGGTGGGATTCCCGCTCGAGAACACCTGGTGCTAAACAACACAACAATATCAACTAAACAACTAAAGAATGCAAGAAGTCTAAACAGACCACATACAAAGTAATAATCCAAAACATAACCTCATATGGCTGCCATCTTCTTCCTTATATAGATTATGAGCTTCCTTGCCCTTGGCCCCACTCAATTAGGTCATTTCCTTCATGAAATCAATCTCCCTCCAAAACTGCGTTATTCCCCATTTACTCTCCACTCCTCCATGACAACGTTGTTGACTTGGTGAAAGTTGACTGAATCAACATGATCCAACCCCGGTTCACACTTGGAGGTGCTTTATTTAGCTGCTAAAAAGGTCTCCTTTCACACTTGAAGTGTTTTTAAAGCTGCTAAGGAGACTTATGGGCCTCCTCACCCACTTATTCACCTACCTAGTGATAAAACAAACTATACTATTCCATTTAGCCGAAGGTTAAATTTTTGGAATATCACAGAGTGACAACTAGCACAATTTAGTTTAACTCACTTAACTGAGTTAAACAAGATAAAAACTCCCATAAATACTCTTCCAACTCTGTTACAACTCGCCACTTCAGTTCTAACTGAATCCTCCATGCATGAGTCACCAACCAACCCTAGGAATTGCGTAATTCCTTCAGCCCATTGATTTGCTAAATCTGTTCACTGACATAAAGTGCTCCAAGAGAATAAGTTATTATTTAGAGTCTGATTATTATTAAGGGCTAATAATAATCAACATGCATCTATTTTTAGATTGATGATCTATAAATAGACTTCACCCAACCTTCTAAAAATAGAATCTCATCTATTTTTCACATTTGATCAACCATCTACAAATAGCATCCTGCCACATATAGAATGTGCTCACCATGTCTAAAAGTAGACATACAACTAAAAATAGCCTATGGGCCCCACTTAGTGAAGGTGCTTAATTTTCACTAAGCTCATCATCTTGTTGAATCTCAACAAGACCCATAAAAACATTCTAAACTTTGTTGAGCTTTTTACTGCATAGACATCATTTAAATGTAACACTATGAGTTGTGAATCTGACCTAATGATCAAATGATGAATGCCAAATGAAATGGCATCAGATAATAGTTTAATTACTGCACTATACTCTATTAACTTATCCGCCGTTCGACTAAGGCATATCCCATGAATAGAAACTAACTCATCAGTGGATGAGTAAATAGCCCAAGCCACAAAAGCTAGATTCCAAGTACTACGACTAGTACCATCAGCGGAACCAATGTAAATGTGAAGGAACATCGACATCTGCAAATCAAGGGTAACACAAGATAAGAAGGAAAAGTAGTAGGAAATCATAAAAATGAAAAACCTAATGCACATAATCATAAAAATATGATATAAGTAATGTAAAAAAACCTTCACGAGATGAATTATACATAATATTTCTTTAGGTAGATATCATTCCTGGGCTCTCCCAAAGAAACACCATCATAGTGAACTAGCTCATAGGCCCCTTTGGCTAGTACACGTTTCACAATATAAGGACCGTACGACATGGGTTAAAATTTACCAACACCTAGCTTATTATGTACTTGGTCATAGACCAAAACTAGGTCACCTTCCGAATATGAACAAGGATTCACATTTTGGTCAAACTGGTCCTTAACCCATTTCTTATGAGCCTCACTAGTGAGTGCAACATCACATCGAGTCTCATATAGTTGTGCTAAGTACAAAAATTATCTTCCTTTACAGAGGTAGATAGTAGCAACTAAATGGAGAGTTTCAATGACAAAATTTTACATTCAATTGAAAAAAATCCTCCAAACTGTAAACAAGTTGAAAAGGAATAAAGTCATTAGATGTTTTCGCAGAGGTACGGTATGTCCACAAGGCTGAAACAATCATAGTATTCGAGTTTCATTTATCAATGTTGATAATCTGTTTGATCATAGTGGTCAAAACCTTATTAACAGCTTCTACTTGTCCATTCGCTAATAAGGGGTAGAGCTGTCATGGCGGCGCAACCCTAGATAATCATAAAGTTCGGTCATCATAAAGTTTTGAAAGTAGCTACCCTGGTCTGTAACGATGGCTTGTGGTACGCAAAACTTGGAAATTACATGATTAAATATGAAAATGGTTGCAGTTTCACCACGTCCTTAAATGTAGGCATCTCCTCGGCTCACTTTGTAAAATAATATATTGCAAGAATAATGTAGTCATGCCCCCCGACCGAGTGAGGGTTACATGTAACAAAATAAATGTACCATTTAGCAAATGGACCGACAACTATGATTGGTGAAGTGAAGCTAGAGGCGCACACAAATTGCGACGGTAAACTTGGAAATTATGGAATTTCTGAACCATGGTTATGCAATCTTTAAACATCGAGGGCCAAAAATAGCCAGCGACCAATATCGTTTGGGAAATGGCAAACCCTTACATATGGCCACCACAAGCTCGAGAATGAAAGTCATTTAATTCCTTCTCCGCATTCTCGTGTGTCAAACAACGTCAAAATATGGAATCATCACCATGACAATAAAGTGTATCGACAACAATAATATATTGTTGGGATTGGTACCATATTCATCGACAACTAGTTCAAGATAATTCTGGCCGAAAAGTTTGAGTTTGAAGATATATAATGATATCTCCATACCAGGGATCTAAAGTACTTATAAGAAAGAGGGATTCTTCTAGAAGAGAATCCTCTGCCACGCTTTCTGTCTCAGTGTAAGGAAAGTCACATAATAACTTAGCAAATACTAATGATTTTTTAGATTTAGATGTTTCGAATTCTAAATCGAACTCCCAGAGGACAAAAATACATTTAGACTATTCCCCCTACCAATTTTCTTGTAAGAATGTACATATAGGGTTGCAATCAGAGATCACGGTTGTTTTGCGTAAGAGTATCTTTATCTTTATCATATATAAGAGTATCTTTATCTTTATCTGATTGCAACCCTATATATAAAATTAATTAATTAATTTCACATTAAAATTAACAACTATATTATATATCTTTACTTTATAAAATATATTTATATTTAAATTACATATATTAAAATAAAAACTATGAATATATTATTGAGGTTGAAGTAAATTTTTTAATATGTAAAAATTATAAACAACCATGGTCAATGAAAATAAATTATCTAACATTTGATGTGTGTTTTTTCTTTTTCATATTTTACAAATGTTATGATTTAAATTTGGGGAAGATGAAAAAGCAAATTCTTAATGATTATTTTTATTGTTACACATTTGAAAAATAATAAAATATGGTTTTAGATAGATGAAAAGGTTTATATAAAATTTAATTCTTTATTTATTTTTATAATTTATATTGAAATAAATTCTTAATTTAGAAATAATGTTAAAGATATGTTTAGTTAAAATTTATCAAGTAAATAAATTTGATCATAAATATTTATACTAATATATTGTAATGGTCATCTTTTCATAAACCAATGTAACAATATACATTGGGAACATGCTAATATTTTTTAAATGAGATGTAACCTAAGATGTAATCTTAGGATTGTGACCAATTACATAAGAAGAATACTTGACCTTGGTAGTATTTTTCATGCAACCATGGTACGTTGACATTGTACGTTGAAATTGTTGAAAAAAAAAAAAAAAACTAGACAATGTTGCATAATAATGCTATCTTTCAATTCAATAGTCTATATATGGAAAACCATTAGTGAAAAATAATTAAATTCCTTTTATGTTTCCTTTCATATTCTTGAATGATTATGTTCTTTTTATGTTCCATTATATTTCATGCATTCCTACATATATGTAATTTATACCCAAAATTTGATTACTTCATTCATTCTTTAGTTTTTATTTTGATTTATGGTGGTTGTAGATTTTAGTTTAGTGAGTGAAAATTGGATTTGATTTTTTTTCCAATGTTATAATCATATTTTCTATGATCTATATTTAATTATTTTCAATTATCTTATTAATTTGTTATTCTTAAATTTGAATATCATTTATATAAAGTTAGTTTCATTATAGTTAGTTATTCAACCAATACACTTTTGTATTGATTAAATTATTATTTTACACATATTTTTCAATGTTCATATACATTTATGACAATTACTCACTCTTCAGTTAATTAAAAATTGGGAAAGGAAATGCAAAGTTCTATTAAATTACTTATGAATGGAAAAACCAATCTTACTGGAAAAATGACTCATATCTATTAATTGTTTTAAACTTTGACAATTATTATTGCAACATTGCAGATGAGTTTCACTCTCAAAAATATTTCTAAAAGTGGTTGCTATATGAATTTTAATAGCAATGGTGGAGAAAATTTATGACTAGATTCAATATTTATGTTAAGTGGCATGTTTATTTTGGAATAGGACTTCAATAATTTTAATTTAATTATCTATAATTAATAGGTGGATAACAAAGATTTAAATTTTATGAAATATTCTAGAATATTCTTAGTAGTATACACAAACTGGAGGTTGATATTTATATACAAAGTAGTTATCCCCTTTTGTCTCTTTTTATTAAATTCATTAGTTATAAAAATGTCATATGAACAAATATCATACGAAATGAATTATAGTTTTTTGGGCATATGGTATTGATAAGCCATGGTAATGATCCATATTATTGTAATGAAGTCTATTAATAAACTAATAATCTCCATGGTAAAGTGGGCATAAATATCCAAGGATAAGAATTTTGTTCCATGTTTTTTTAAATGTTTAATTTATATAATAATTTGAAATAAAGTTATAGTTTAGTCAGTTTTATGATTTTTTTTTAATTTTTAACAATTTGAGATGTATTATGAAGTAAGTATTTTGATGTTAATTATGGATTGTTGTCTATCTACATTTACCAATCATTTAATTTATATGGTTGTGCTAGTTTTATGTAAATTCCAAAATAGAATATCATGTAATAAATACTTTATGAGTAGAAAAATAATTGAAATAACTTGATTATTATGATAAAGTGAAATAATACATAAATAAAAACAAATATTCAAAAAAATATTTAAAAAATCATTATTATGGTGAGATAATTTGTGTGTGATGCAAGAAATCTTCCATTTAAACCATGATCTTACATAAGGCTAGTTGATTTAACAATTGATTAAATACGTTTTTTACTTTAATCCTTTGTATTGAGTTTTGAGTTGATTATAAAGTTTGAGAAATCTTTCAATTTATATAAATTAAAACTCACACAATATATATAATTTTTTTGTAGTGGACATTTTTTTCAAAATTTCCATAAATGTTAAAAATAAAAGCTTATAAAGTTCTCATACAATACATTAATACCATTTAAGGATTTATGTTTACATAATATATATGATATTCCAACATCATATCCTTTTTCTTCTCATGAAATCCTTTTGACATGATCTACTTGCATTACAAAATGTCATGTGTGAAACTTATTTTCACATTTTTGACAATAGAGTTTATTTCATGTTTTTCTTATAGAAACAATCTTTCTTATTGGGATCACAAATCTAAATTAATATAATAAGGTCAAGTAAATAATGAGGAACATTAAACCTTTTAATAGCTAAGTTTAGATGTGTAGTGAAGTTTAAGTGTCCATTTTAATAAAAATGGTCATGGTAATTGTTGGGCCTCTGTTTTGCCTTCACTTGTATTACCTTTTACTTGAAATCACTCATGCTTTTGTTTAGCTTGAGTATTCATTGTCATAGTTTTGTGCATTCTCGGAGATAATAAGTATTTTCTATTCCTTTGTTTTAATGAGATTTAAATATTAAAGGCATATTTAATAATAGTTTGTGTGTTTGTAGGTTTACAAAGTTGGTTATATGACTATTCTGATAGAGGCAAATTTCTTACACCATAAATTCTTGCACTAGTACCAGAACACATTCCTGCACCAGCATTGCAAATAATAAGTCTGCTCAAAATCTGCATAATTTCTAAATGGCCAAGTTTGACCTCGGTTTTTATGCAAATGGAGGTGAATTATGGAAATCCGAGCAAATGGGTTTTTTACAAATATAACCAATTACCCATAACTGAAACCGTTTCTTGAGATTCAAAGTATTCCAAAAGTTACGAACAGGTCTTTGAAGCAATTTTATAAAAAAGACTGTTTTTTCCAAAATTCTAGAAAACGCAGTCAACAAGTTTCCAGACTACCAACTTCCACCTTGGTTTTTGTGTAGATGAATATAAATAAAGAAATTCCGCGACATGGGTTTATTTCCTAGTATAGGAAATTGAGTAAAATGTGGGCCGTTTTCCAAAATACGTAATGGTTGAAGAGATACGAAGGGCGCTCTGGAGGCAGTTTGTTAAAATTACCAAATTTTCCACAATTCTAGAAAAATCCCAGAATTGGAAAATTCATATTAAATATTTATTCTTTTAATAGGGAAATGGTTGTACTGTTATTAGACTTGGTTGGGATTCAATCCCCATATTCCTTGCAAAGGAACGAGTTGTTTTTAATCATTCTGAAAGATTATAAAAGGAGGAAGATGCACGTAGAAAGGGGGAGGAGCGACGCTACAGCAGTGTTGCTGTAACTTTGTTTTGCTGGTATTGCCCAAATCTGAGCTGGACTCTGTACTTCATGATATACCTTGCCTTTGTGAATTAATAAGAAAGGGAGCTCCGCCTCATGTTTCATAAATCGTATTTCTGTGTTTGAAAGCTGATGAATTGATAAAGTACTAAGCAACGGTTTAATTTAAAAGGGAAACGCACTGGTTGGCTAGGGCCCAGCCAACCTCGCATGTTTACCCTCTTTCCTGTTTCATGTTTTGTGTGTTTATATTATTAAAGCGTTAATTAACTTTCAACACATATATTCCTATAATTTGTGTTTAAATTATTAAAGTGTGATTTAATTTTCAACACATGTATTCCTATCTTATTGAAAATGGATCCATCGTGTGAAGTAGTTACACTTTCTTTCCCTGCAATTTACTTTCCTGCATTTAATTTCAGATTGGATTTCCCGCCTGGTACAAGCAGGAGAAGTGAACCTGCACCAATGCATGTTGGTGTGACATTTCTTCCTGCAGTTCTATTTATTTGGATTTCCCTGCCTGGTCTGAACAGGAGAAGCAAACCTCCACCAGTGCACGTTGGTGTGATGCAACAATTTTTCTTAATCTACTTTCCACGATCTTCTTTCTTTCTTTCTTTAAATGATTATGACAGGATCAATGATTGTTTCTTTACCTCTGCATTTTGTTAATATCAGAAACATTCATTTTTATGTGTGCAATTTGATTTCACAATATAATAACACCTGCAGTAACTGAGCACTCATTTTAAGCACAAAATGCTAAGTGCAAGAAGCTCTGATCTGGTGCAAGAACTAGTTTCTTGCCACGAGATCTGAGTGCTCTGAACCTGAAAAAGTTCAAGCTCTTGTAGGAAATAAAACACTTTTAGTAAAGACACCATTTATACCCTTTGCATAAATCTCTGTTCCCGCACTAGAGCAAGTAGACTGCGATAGTGCAGGACAAATTAATGCAAGAAGGAAATCTCTACATAAGCAGGTTTGAAGGGCCCATCTGATGAGACTGATAAAGTGTCTCTGCTAAAGAAAAACATAACACATACTCAGTATAAAAATTGATTAGTTGGAGTGATTGCCTTTTTATTTTGATTCCTTTGCAAATGCATTCTTTCTTGTTCTAGCACTAGATTACTTTGATGATTTAGTTATCTTTTACTCTTTCGATTTTGCAAGCTTTTCTTTAATAAAGTAGGAATTTCTCTCAGGAAAATTCATACCATCTCTAGCATTGACTGTGCTTCGTCTCTAAGTTTACGAATCCCCTGGGTTGACAATTAAGAGTTGAGGAGTTTTCTTAAGTGTAATTCCTGCACCCAACATTTTGGCGCCGTTGCCGAGGAGGCGATTTGATTTGGTAATAATTTTCTGTTGATGCAATAGGGTTAAGTCTGCCTTTATCTTTTTGTATTTTTTATGCCAGTGTGGTGAGATTTATTTTAGCCAATAACTTTTAAAATCAATTATGTTCAGATCCTACTCTTTAACGTTATATCATTTTTGGGGTGTTGTAAGAACCCCCGTTACTAATATGTGTGTGGAGATAGGGACTATCAATCAACCAAATGGACTTAAAGATGATAACAAGTATGAAGGTTCTCTCTCAAGCCCTAGCAGCTGCTGGGATCTTGATCTCTACCTCCCAAGAAGAAAACTTCTTGACAATAGTCAAGCACTTGTCCATTTTTCCACCATCACAAGAGGATTTAGAAGTCTCTTTTGAGGAGACAAATGAATCATGCACTATAATCAACGAAGGATATCCATTGGAACCTGAGAACGAAAAGTTCTTGACATGTCTATCAGCAGATACAGAATGTGATCAAGAGACTAATCACCCTACGGAGAACAATCAACATGACATGGAAGAAGAGGATGAGCAGCATGGGCCAAATCAAGAAAGGGACCAAGGCTACCATGATTACATCGAACATTGGTTCCAAACAACTACTCAAGCAAGGGAACATAATCCTCTTCTAAAACTCTTATTGTCATATCATTTACATTCGTTGGTTTTTCATGCTCATGCACACTTTCAAGTTTGTATGATAAATTTGAGCATGAATAAATATTTTCACCTAATCTGCACATGGCTTCATTGGAAGTACTCCTATACATAAAAAGAATTCTTCCGCCTCTTAGGTAAAGTAGGGTAGGTGAATAAAGCTGTTAAGATGCTATTTGGGTTTTTGATTTTTAAAGTGTAGTCACTAAAACTACTTTTGATCTGCATTGGTTGTTAACACACACATCTGTGACACATCTTGTTGAGTATGATTCACTCTAATACCTCATGATTTTTCAAAGTAACCATGACTAATCACTCTAAGAAGTTTTCATCTGATATATATCATTTCATTTTCCCTTAGAAGGCACTATTGGAAGGACCACTCTTGTTAAGATCATAATAAGCTACTCATGAGAACACTAGCATTCTTAATTCAAGAAGTATTTTAGTCATTATCTGGGATATCTTTAATAAGTCTTTAGGGCAGAGGAACGAGTCAGTAATGATTAGTCATTAAAAACTTTTCACGCCATCCCGTAATCTTAAGGAGTAGATATGTCTCCCCACTTATTAAGTAACCTTTTAGGTTGATCATAATCAGAGTATACAAAAGATTTAGGGGAGGATAGGAGGTCTCGTGATGAGCCGACCTACCACGATCATGAGACCTAGCATGCATGACATTACTGCTTCTGGTCACCAAGCCAGATTAATGGCTTTCAACCGAAAAGTTGGAAGACAGGAGGTCTCATCACGAGCCGACCTATTCATCCATGTTACTTCTTGTGAGTGGCACTGCCATTAGTTGGTTACCAAGCCAGAATAGTGGCCTTTATCTAAAATTAAAACAATATAACTCTGAATCCATGTCTAGTAAGTGGGACACAGACATTTCGATGGGTCAAAAGACACCTCTGCCGCGGTTATGGACACATGTGGGCAGCAGGGCTATGTCTGTGGTATTAAAGTTAACTACATACTATGATTTGCTTGGCTATCTTTCTCTTCCCCTAAACTTAACCTTTTTTTTTTCTTGGACAATGGTTTTAAAGATGATTTGAACATGATGCTTCGAGTTATATCTTTAAAAAAATCGAGAATCTTTAAGGATGTGGTACCCTTAGTAAAGGTTATTCTTTGTTCTATATTAAGAGGAAATTTAGTTTGAATCCGGATGACAACGGAATTTAGAGTGTTCAATAAAGAGGTTGCTAATTGGTATCATAACTCATTTTGACTTTCATGGTATTTAGAGTGATGAATTACTCAATGATGATTGCTCACAAGATGATGGTTGGCAACAATGTGTATTGATGGTGGTTGCCTCTAAATATGCGCTGCATAATCTAGGTACAAGATTGCTATAGTAGTTGCATGAACTTGTGGTAGTTATTATGAGATTGCACCTTTTCAAAAAAAATTGATTTTCATTATAAGACTTTGGGCTGAAACAAAGCAAGGAATTCATTTGGGACAAGGTAACGGGTATGTACCATACTCTTTTGTCTATAATTATTGCAGATTTTATGCTTGCACCAGTGCAATCACGTTGTAATATACAGTAGTGCAAGCAGAAAAGTGCCAGAAAAGCAGCGCAGTTTAGGCGGTGTAAGCAGATCAGTGCAAGCACACACCATCCTTGCAATTTGGTATTTTTATTGTAGTTCTTGTGATAGATTTTCTTGAAATTAGTATAAATAATCAAAGAGTCCAGCAAACACTCTGTTCTTGAAACAAGCTTTGTCTAGCGAAGGAAATGTGATCACATAGGATTGCAGGAAACATCATTACAAATGTGCATAAATGTTTTTAATCTTGTTTTTGCGAGGAAGCAACAATACGACAATTGATTTCCTTGCATGAGGACATGCAAGAAGGTCAGCATAGGGGGATGTTGGGCCTCTGTTTTGCCTTCATTTATATTACCTTTTACTTGAAATCACTCATGCTTTTGTTTAGTTTGAATAGTCATTGTCATATTTTTGTGCATTCTCGGAGATAATAAGTAAGTATTTTCTATTCCTTTGTTTTAATGAGATTTAAACACTAAAGGCATATTTAATAATAGTTTGTGTGTTTGTAGGTTTACAAAGTTGGTTATATGCCTATTCTGATAGAAGCGAAGTTCCTGCACCACACATTCTTGCACTAGTACCGGAACACATTCCTACACCAGCATTGCAAATTAATAATTTTGCTCAAAATACGCATAATTTCTAAATGGCCAAGTTTGACCTCAGTTTTTATGCAAATGGAGGTGAATTATGGAAATCCGAGCAAATGGGTTTTTCACAAATATAACCAATTACCCACAACGGAAACCGTTTCCTGAGATTCAAAGTATTCCAAAAGTTACGAATAGGTCTTTGAAGCACTTTTATAAAAAAGACTGTTTTTTCCAGAATTCTAGAAAACACAGTCAACAAGTTTCCAGACTGCCAACTTCGGCCTCAGTTTTTGTGCAGATGAAGATAAATAAAGAAATTCTGCGACATGGGTTTTTTTCCCATTATAGGAAATTGAGTAACATGTGAGCTATTTTCCAAAATACGTAATGGTTGAAGAGATATGAAGGGCGCTCTGGAGGCAGTTTGTTAAAATTACCAAATTTTCCAGAATTCTAGAAAAATCCCAGAATTGGAAAATTCGTATTAAATCTTTATTATTTTAATAGGGGAACGGTTGTACTATTATTAGGCTTGGTTGGGATTCAATCCCCATATTCCTTGCAAAGGAACGACTTGTTTTTAATCATTATGAAAGATTATAAAAGGAGGAAGATGCACGTAGAAAGGGGGAGGAGCAATGCTACAACAGCATTGTTGTAACTTTGTTTTGCTGGTATCGCCAAAATCTGGGCTGGACTCTGTACTTCATGATGTACCTTGCCTTTTTGAATTAATAAGAAAGGGAGCTCCACCTAATGTTTCATAAATCGTATTTTTGTGTTTGAAAGCTGATGAATTGATAAAGTACTGAGCAGCGGTTTAATTTAAAAGGGAAATGCACTGGTTGGCTAGGGCCCAGCCAACCCAGCACGTTTAACCTCTTTCCTGTTTCCTGTTTTGTGTGTTTATATTATTAAAGCGTGATTTAACTTTTAGCACATATATTCCTGTAATTTGTATTTAAATTATTAAAGTGTGATTTAACTTTCAGCACATGTATTCCTGTCTTATTGAAAACAGATCCGTCGTGTGAAGTAGTTACACTTTCTTTCCCTGCAATTTACTTTCCTGCATTTAATTTCAGATTGGATTTCCCGCCTGGTACAAGCAAGAGAAGTGAACCTGCACCAGTGCACGTTGGTGCGACATTTCTTTTTCCTACAGTTCTGTTTATTTGGATTTCCCCGCCTGGTCTGAGCAGGAGAAGCAAACCTCCACCAGTGCACGTTGGTGTGCTATTCATTTTATGTAGTTCTGTTTGATTGTTTTTTCCCTCCTGGTCCAAGTAGGAGAGATGAACCTGCACCAGTGCACGTTGGTGTGATGCAACAAGTTTTCTTAATCTACTTTCCGCGATCTTCTTTCTTTCTTTCTTTAAATGCTTATGACAGGATCAATGATTGTTTCTTTACTTTTGCATTTTGTTAATATTAGAAACATTCATTTTTATGTGTGCAATTTTATTTCACAATATAATAACACTTGCAGTAACTGAGCACTCATTTTAAGCACAAAATGCTAAGTGCGAAGCTGCGATGCAATTAAAGAACGTTTCTTATACGAGATCTGATGCTGCGAACGAAAAAGTTCAAGCTGTTAAAAATAAAAATGCTTTTAGTAAAGACACCATTTATCATAAATCTTTGTGCTTCACACTAGTACATAATGATGTGATGATGCCCAGGGTGAATTAATCTTGAGAAAATCTCTATAGCGGTTTAGGCTTGTCGATGAGGCTAACTAAAGTGTCTGCGCTGAAAAACATAACATACCAATAATTAAAATTGATCAGTTGGAGTGATTGCCTTTTTATTTTGATTCCTTTACCAAATCACGTTCTTTCTTGTTCGACACTAGATTATTTGATAATTCAGTTCTCTTTACTCTTTTGATTTCAGCTTTTCTTTGAAAATGAAAATTTCTATCAAAATTCATACCATCTTTAACGTGCTGTCGCCCAGTCTCCTAAGTTCATAGATCTGGGTTGACAATTAGGTGTTGAGGTTTGTGAAAATATAAGTTGCCTTTAAAGTATTAAGCATTGATTTTGTGGATTTAGTGTGTACAACTAGAATGTGATTTCAAAAATTCATAGCATGATATTTATATACAATGTTGTTGATTTTAGACACGCACTCTTATATTCCACATAACACTCTTCTCTCCGTATTTAAATGCATTTCCTTAAGCCACCTAAGGATAATTCACACTATGTTTTTAATTCTTGGTATTAAATTATTTTTTGCAATTTTGATATATTTGGCTTATTATAGTTTTGCAATTATTGTGTTTTATATATTATTTTATAATGCCAGTAAAAAATTAATTTCGTATTCACACTTACTATTAAATTGGAAGTGTAAGAATTGGGTTCCTGTGTAATGAACCAACTTTAAATCTATGTGTTATAAGTATGGTGGAGAAGAAGCAAAATGGAATTTTGGTCCTCTATAGAAAAGTGTATTAGGCATTTAACCATGGTTGTAAATAACATCTTGGAAAACTAGGGGTTTCCTTATGATTTATGTGATATGTAGTGAATTTCATAGTTTTTTAAATCCTTCATGTTTACAATAAATGATGCAAATTTGTTGTGAATTTGGATTGTTTGGATTTTTAATTATAACTATGTTGTGAGTTTTTTTTTTTACTATCTACATTTTAGGAAATAATATTTATGCCAGGTGGAAGAAAATCTAGTAAGAACAAGTTGGAGAAGGAAATGTGAACATGTCACTGAATGTGAGGTATACCACATGTGAAAAGAGCCTACTAAAGAATATGTTTGAGAAAATGTGTCCTATACATTAAAAATTGTAGCATGAAAAGAAGAACCAAACTTAATATTGTCTTAGAAGTGGTAGAAAATGTTCGAATAAGTTTTTGATAGCTAATGAATCCAATGTGTGTTATTGAAATGATTCAATGGTGAAGGTAAAAATGATGAAAATATGATAAATTGAGAAAGCAAATGGAAGAAATGAAGAGAATGAACCATTCCCAAAAGAATTCACTTATATATTATTCAAGTGAAAGACCCAGAAAAGTTGATCGAGTGGATTGAAAAAAGCAAAATTGTTTATAATTCAAGGGAAATGAATATCCTAAGAGAGTGAATATTTCATATGGAAGAACAAGAAATTTCATGTCTAAGTAGTAGATACAATTGAATATGGATAAAATATAAGAGAAAATGTCGAGATCCATCACTATGAAAAGATTGTCACCAAGTTACAATGTAATTTTTCAACCTCTAAGTATAGTTTTCAAATGAAGGGAAGAATAGAGATGGTAAGTAGAAATATAAGAAGTGTAAAAAAATATTTTGAAGAATTGCTAAAAGTGGATGCATGAAAGCTAGTCTTAAGATATAGTAAAAAAGAAAACATGAAATTTATGGATGACTTGAATCTATGCAATTTAAGAGAAATTGGTGAATGAAAAAAATTGACTTAGAGTTGAAGGGAAATCAATAATGGTATATGAGAGGGAGGAAAGGGAGACAAATAGTATCATTGTGCTTGAGTTACAATAGATTGCACAATTTCTAAGAATGGTTTCAATCATGATGAAGAAGATGAAAACATGAATGTGAGTTTCAAGAGTTTCCTAAAATAGAGGATTGCAGCAGTAGAATATGAAGGGATAGAAAAAATGGAGTTCAACTAGAGAAGGAGAAATGTAGAATGCTTCAAAATTTGGAAGAGGAAGAAGAATAAGAAGAATAAGATAAGATACAAGAATTTTAGTTCACTAAAATTAAAATTCTTAGTCTTTTTAAAAAATGGGAGTCTATGAATATTGCAAACTTGGAAGATAATATACACTGCTAATTATTTTAAGACTTAATGTTTTGAATCACAACAATTCATCATTGTGACTATTACGTCAAGAGATAAATATGTGAAGGACACAAATAAATATAAATTCCAAGATACCACATATAAACTGGATGCAAAAGTTAAAAACCAAAAAGCAAAACAAAATAAGCAATCCTAACATTAATTTAAAACATTAAATAAATAAAATAATTAATTTAAATATAATTAAAAATATCCTAAAATTAAAAGGAAAATAAATAATAATAATAAACGACCTAATTTACTACCATATAATTGCAAATATACATTAATTATAATATAAATAATAATAATTATAGTATAGAATAATAAAGTCTTAAGAGTAAATATAATAAGCAATGAAGGAAAATAATGACTAAGAGACTAATAAAGGGGATAGTAAAGTGAAAAGGTAAAATAAAAGCATAATAGAAGAATAAGTATAATAGTAATAATATTATGGTATAAAGGTGATAAATAATAATAATAATAATAATAGAAAAAAGATAAAGTAATAGTGAAAAGAAAAATGAAGGAACCAAGGTAACAAATATTGACAAGGGAGAATGAAAAAAAAAGAGGGAAAACAAAAGTGGATAGAAGCAAAATTAAGGAAAAAGGAAGGAGAAATCAACAAGGGAAGCAATACTAGAGAAATCCAAGTATAAGAGGCAAAGACCAACAAGAAATATACCTAAAGTTATCTATTTCACTATTAAAAATAACTGATTTCTACTAACCTTAAGACCTCCATGCATGTTTATATTATTAGGATGCTTATGCAGGAGAACCTATAACCTGAAAAACTATCTTGCATAAGGCTTGATTTTTTTTAATTAGGTTTATTTCATATTTTAATCCTTAGTCCTAATTATTAGGTATATTATGAGTTTTAAGGAATCCTTATGCATAATTTCTAGTATACCTTAAAACTCACCCAACATGCTTAAATGTCTACATTTCCTCAAAATTGCTTGATGTGGATAGGATAATTATATTATTTTTCACCCATATTGATGCTTTCACGGTGGAAAAGTGGAGGAATCAACTCACATGACCATTTTTATCGATGGGACACAGTTTGGAAAATTGGGGTCTGAAACCCTTTGAGAGAATTTTGAGGAATCAAATGGAATTTTCTTAGGGTAATTTTTTTCGCATTTAGCACTATGCCTTTTTTGCCATTCTACACATAGATGCCTTTCCAACATTATAATAATTTCCTTAATTGGAGTATTTATGTAAAATTTAATCCACTCAAAAGTTGTGCCTCTTAGTTTAACTACCATAGTTCAAGAGGATGCCACATCAACCCCCATTACTCAAAGAAAATGTAATAGCCACATGATCATGATGAAGAAGAATCTAGAAAATTCCATATTGTAATTTTGTTTAAGAGTTCAGGGAGTCAAACCTAACAATTAGTAGGCTATCAGGTTGTGTTATAACTAGGCTACTAGGAGGAAAAGGGGTTCCATTCTTTGTGAGTGGATTTGTTCCATAGACGAGAAAATTAGATGAGGGGTATAGGGAGAGAGCACATAGAGAGGATTTTTACATTGTATTAGCTCATGGGTTGTACGGCTTACTTCTTTGTACTCATAGTAATTTTCTATTCAAAGAAAGAGAGAAAAACGACCTCACCTTTGAGCTAGGTTTTCTCCCGAAAGGGTTTCTCAGCTTATATCTTGTGTCAATCATGGTTTGTGAGTTTTTATTTCACTAATATTTATTTTTTTATAAAATATAATTTGCATGCATAAGAAATTAATAATAATTTACATATCCATAAATCTAAAGCTAAATAAACCCTTATAGAGTAGATTTCAAATTTTTAAGTATAATTTTATTAAATCAATTGTGATGAATTTCCTAATGGAGTATCCACATAAATTTATGAATCATAGTAGCATAAAAGCAGGTTTCTTTGGGTATATTATTAATATTTGTAGGGATCCTAGATCAACTAATCCAAAATTTATGAAACCACAGTCATGGTCGATGAATCTATGAATAACTCTCATGATCTTCCATAAGAGAGGTTTTCACGGTTGGAAGCAAAAATTGTAGATATAAATCATATAATGAATCTCCTCATGGAAAACTTAAACAATAAACTTCATTTATTTGGAGAAGATGGGGTTTCTAACATAGAGTTAATATTAGAGGGGATATAAAGAGATTTGGAAGAAACAGATAATGAGCAGAAGAAAGGACCAAAAAATGATCAACCTAGTTTAAGTATCATGGACCATTCATAGTCCATGTTCCAAATGGAAGCTAAGGTTGATATCAAGCAATACCAAGGTCATATCCACACTCTGAATCTAAATCATTGGTTGCAACAATTATAAGTTTATTTCAGTCATCATCCTATAGAAGAAGAAAAAAATATTTCATTTATGCAGTTGAAATTAGAGGGGAATTCCCTAACCTAGTGCAAAAGCCACAATGAGACCTTGAGGTTGGAGGGAGATACTCTACTGACTAAGTGGGAGGAATTCAAATCCCTTATAAAATCACAAATTTATAGTGTCATATATGTAGAGTAATAATGGATCCAGTGACAATGCTTGAGGAAAAATAAATAGCAGAGTGTACATGAGTACACCATAGAATTTAGAAAGATGACCATAATGTTGGGTAACTTCCCAAAGAGCCTAGATTCACTCCTCAAGTATCTAGGGGGTATACACAACCATATGTATAGGCAAGTGATATTTTTCAAACCAAAAATGATGGACAAGGCTCGTGTACAAGCACAATACCTAGAGAACATAGGCTTGAATAAAGGGAAATCAAGTGGATCAAAGTAGAAGGAGAACTTGAATGATTCTAAGGAAGGGAAGAAGAAGTGGAAAAGGGGAAAATCTAAAAATATGATAGACAAAACACACTAGTACAAATATCTCAACAACCATTGTAACATTGACAACCATACAAAGGACAAGTGCTAGAAGTTGCATCCATAACTTAACCCGAAGACCAAAAAGAAATATAATAATAAGAAGAATATCATGGCCACTAATTTTGGAAATGAGGTTGAATGCAGCTTAGACATAGATGAGAAGATTTTTTTTTTCGTCAATGCAGATGTAGGTGAATCTTAGTATCCTTCATCAACAAGAAGAAAACGAGAAGAACAGGCTCTTCCATATAAATATACAAGTTAAAAATACCTAGATTAATACTTTGTTTGACTTAGGATCATAAGCGAATCTCATTGAAGAAGAGCTAGTCAACTAATCCAGGTGGCTCGAGACACCCTCGGGAGACTAAGAGGGCTCAGAAATGGTCAAAATTAAAAGTGGTCGGATGACTCTCGAACCAGGTTCATATTGAAGTGTTTTTCGTGCTGATTCCAATGATGTGAGCGGATCTCCAATTCGAGCTCGTATGGAGAAGTTAGAGCAAGTAAACGTTGCAGTCAATGTTGGGCAGTGTGTTAGGTTTAAATTTCCCACAATTTCACCATCAACCGGTAGGAAAATCAACACCCGAGAGCAGGCGAAATTGTGGCCTCTTTAAATTGCTCAATAACCCTTATTTTGCAAAAATTGAAAATGTCCAATTCCTCTATATATATATATATATAATTAAGTTGCAGACACCAACCTTGGCACCCTGTGACTGTAAATGGTTGGGGGGTGGGTTGTCAACCTTGCTTCCCTGGAACCTTTGCAATAGACTCCACGTTACAGTGCACCATGTTGGGAAAAATACTGAGAGGGGGGAGTGAATCAGTATTTATAACTTACTATAAAAATTTACTTTTCTTTACTAATTTATATACATGACTTTAATGAAACCAACTAGCGTATACACATGACTATCTTCAATGAAACTTGCGTATGTCTAGAGATCTTATTATGCAGATAAATCTTTACTTAGATCAGTGCATCATTCATTCATCAAATGTTTAGTAAGAAGTAAGCATGTGCAGTAAGAACAAAATAAATCATCACACATAAACAACACACATGAACACCTGGATTTAAGGTGGAAAACCAAGTCGGGAGAAAACCGCCACTATTGTCATCTCTGTCTTCAATATTTATTATAAAGAAAACAGCTTACAATCATGTACTAATGTAGACTCATATCAGTATGCAGGCATCTACCTGCAGAAGGTTTCAACCTTCTCTCATTCTTTAGCTGCAACTGGAAGGGAGCTCCAACCCCCTGTTCTCATTTACTAGCAACCACTGGAAGGGAGCTACGACCCCCACACTAAAGGCTCCAACCCTCAGCACCACCGCAGACCACGTTTCATCAATTTTGACACTGGATACACCAACTTCAACACAACACAACTTGTATGCCTCTTTTCATCAGAGTTTCAGACAGGACCCACTACACTCATTTAAGCCCAAAGAACATACCTCAAACTGAAACTCATAAATGTGTCAAATCATTCATTAAATCATCAATCAACCAATCACTCGTATATTGAACCAACCATTAAAGAAAACAATCACTTAACCAATTACCAACTCAATTCATAGTGAGATCACTATAACCAGAATATCAGAACTGAACCCAGACCACTGCATCAACACAATGAATCAACTGCAACCCTGATCATTCATAAAACAAAATGTATACGCTACTTTACTTACTGCAACCTGCGTATATACACGCTTTCTTGTGGACAAGCCTATGTATAGATATTTATATACTAAATTTAGGAATCTGATTAGACTCAGAACAAATCAAAGACATTCAGGCATACTTTTTCATATTTACAGAACCCTTATTCAGTCAGCAACATCCATGATATAAAACCACCCAGTTATTGATCATATTCATACATAATTAACTGGAAGCATAAACAACATTCAAACAACTCAGATATGTATGAAGACATCATTGACAGAGAGAATTAATACAACAAGATAGATCAGAAATTTCCTTCCGCATACTTCAGCAAAACCTTAGATCCCATATGCACTTTTTTCTTAACTAAACATGTGTATATATGCACTTTTGCAGAGACGAATTTGCGTATAGATCTGCAAACATTACAGGACTGTGCAACTCTTTAGAACAAATAATCAGCTCAGATCTTAGCCTTGACTTCAACAAACATTCTCCAAATCACAGATCTAAACATTTCATAAATAGATCAAGAAAATACATAATCACTTCAGGTCTAGAGATCTTGATCCATCATTATATTCATAGGTGCATTATTATTTCAGATATATCAATAAATGTAGCCCATTCCATGCAGATATACTTCAGAGTGAAGTATTCATTCAAATATCCAAATACATGCACTCATTTGCACTATGATCTTCCTCTCCTTATATAGGTTTAGCCTTTACCAATACCATGAGCCAAAACCACACAAGTGTTGATGGTATTCTTGGACAGAATCAAATAGACGACACTGCGCTCAATATTGTGGGCTAATACCATGGTAAAGACCCTTGGTATTATAAAAGTGAGTGCGTAAGTACATACGCGACTTGGCTTCTTCGTACCCGCGTGTATACGCGACTTATCTTCATCAAAACTGCATATATACTAATTCTAGATGTATACGCAAGTTACCTATATACAAACCTGCATATGTAAATGGGTTTCCTTCATCAACACTGCGTATACTTTGTGAAATATTACCTTTTTCATTTGTGTGGCACTTACTGGAATTCCTTTCTCTGTCACAAATGAAATAACCTGTAGAAATATCCTTTTTACATCTTTAACAAATAGGTTGATATAAAAAAGGAAACTCATCAAGTAAGTTTCCAACAAGGACAACTTCATCGAGTAGGCTGCCATCAAGGAAAACATATTACAACATAATGCCAACAATCCCCCCCTTTGGACTTGATGGAAACCATATTCGTGTTTGATCACCACATCAATCATAAAAATTATTCAAACACCAAATACTCTCCCCCTCTGACATCAATGGAAAAGGGCAGATCAACACTAAAACAAGGTTTTTCTTTCCTTGTAGAAAGAAGAGCTCGAAATATGATGTGCACTATATTGACCATGCTCCCCCTGAGTTCATGCTGAATCTTCAGACAGATTTTTCAATGAAGTACATGACTCTATAACTCAACCGAGTATGACCTTTCCTATCACCAAGGACTCATAATTACATTAATGATCCAACCAAGTGGAAATACATATTTGACTCAACTTCCCAACCAAGTGGGTTTACAAATTTGAACAAGTCCTTACATGACTGAATATAACAATTTACATCATAGGTCTCAACATGACCTTTTTCATCAAATAACAAATATGAATTTGTATAACCAAGACCAAAAATACCTCAAGAGAGAGATCATAATTCAACAACCAACATAATGCCAACAATGCATTATTCTCAGCAAGGCTAATTCTCCCCCTAAACTTGTGCATCCTGAACACATTCAACAACCAATTCATTAAAGAATCTTCATCAAGTAGATAATGAAATAAGAAAATGCAGCTTGAAAACCATAACCGCAGTTGTACCCATCAGCACCAAACCATGTATATTAATCAAAAACATGTGTAAAGATCAATATCATCAACCTGTGACCGGGTCTACAGTTTCAACATCATAATATCTTTTCGTAGAAATCAACTATCAACTCAATCTCTTGTCTTCATCAAGGTGAAATTTCTATTTCCCCTTTGTAGAAACATATGTGGGAATCATCATGAAATAGGATAGAGTAGTGAGGCATCACATAGCATGAGAAAATACCATAGACTTGTATAAAAAATATATGAGAGAAGGAATATAAGACAATGTAGCCGTGTCTTCAAGTATCATCCAACAGTTGTAGAATAAGCACATCAATAACCAAGTCTTCAGGATCTTTGTAGCAACATCATATTCTTGCCAAGAAGAATTATCATACCAGGACTACTTCATCAATAATCAATATGTATTATGAAATCATCCATGTGATCTGTTATCATGAAGGTCTTCATGTTTTATATTTATTTCACAATCACAATGTAACATGTGTGGGAATGAAGTACAATAGGCCTCATTCATGAAAAAAGTCACCAGCAACAAAATCTGCATGTTTTGTCCTCATATCTGAATCATTAGACTTGCATCAAATCCACGTGTGAAAATAAAGATAATCTTCTGCAAAAAGAGATCAGGGCTCATCCATAATATCATCATAAGTAATCCATGTATCATGACAACATCATTCGAACATGAGCATCACAAGAATTAAAGAATAAACAAACACAATGCCAACAATAGTAGTTAGGCTAATGCTCCCCCTGAACCTGTGATTCATGTTCATAGTCAAGACTGACCATATCAAATCCTTCACCATATCAGCATATTGTAACCATCAACATTCGACCAAGAAAAATAACTAAAAGCAACATATCAGAATCTGTTCTTAAGATTGACTCATTGTTTTTCTATCAGAGAAAAACATACGCAATTGTGTCCAATGGAACTCACGCGTATACGTGACTTTAGTTTATGAAACCCAAGTACAGAAAGTGAAATACATAAAATTTCACAACTCCATCTCTCCCTAGACTTATACATTTTGTACATGTCTTCTATTGTCACATCGGATGCACTGTCAAAAATATAAATAATCAGAATTACCAAACCAACCTTTATACATTGCAGTTGATGATATTATTCTTTCAAGAATGATGGACTGCAATGGGCATTGTCTTCTTTTAGTCTGAGTCTGAATCCCCCTCACATTTGCGAGAGGTCAGATATTTAAACACCTATAATTTATCAGCATTTTTGTATCCCCTTGCTATGACTTCTCCAGTTTCTTCGTCCATAACCTTGCATTTTGTTTAAGTGAACACAATTATATTTCCTTTATCTGCCATTTGACCTACACTTAATAAGTTTTGTTTTAGGCCTTTAACTAATAAGGTATCAACTGCCCTTCTATTTTTGTTAATTATGGGTCTACCTTTTCCCAAAATATTTTTTGGAGCATCATTTGAAAGAATAACCTTACCATCTTGATTTTTCTTGATAGATTCCATCTTACTCTTATCACGCGTCATGTGATGAGAAAATCCGTTGTCGATGTACCAATCAACTTATCTTTAATTTCATAGAGAGCAAGGCCACATCTTATCTCTTCTTCTTTATGCTTGTTAACATAAAGTTGGTGGATCCAACTTTGTTTGGTCTTACGATATCATTTGTTTGACTTTCATTCTATCTTTGATGATTCATTGATATGTTCCTGCATTCCTTTTCTACATGCCCAAACTTGTTACAAGAATAACATCTTATGTGACCAGATTAGGGAGCAAAGGTATCATAATAATTTTTCCATGTGTTCCTTCTATTGCAATTGACCGCTTTATGTCCAAACTAGTTGCATGAAAAACAATAACCCTTAAAGAAATCTGAGTACCTAGGAGTTGTTGACCTTTCTATGTAGAGTCTATTTGTCTGCGACTGAAACAATCTGCTTCTGTAATTGGCTGCAACATTCCCATAATTATGACATACAAAGCATTCAACATTATTGATCAAAGGATAAAATTTATTGTTACCTATATAGTTAGGAGCGAATTATTTCTTTTGAGAATTCATGATTGTTGGTTGGCCTTTTGTCTCTTTTAACACTTCAGGTTTTTCATTGATATCCTTTGAATATTTAGCACTTTCTTGTGAACAAGATTCTCCTTTAACAGTTTCATGAAAACCAAGACCAAATTTAATAGAAGGAGACCTTTGAAATTAAGAATACTATCCAGAATCTTAGTACTATCTTGAAACCTCAGGTGTTTATCCTTTTATTCTAATTTACCTTTTAAAATGTTTACCTCAAATTCCAATCTTTGGCACTGCTTCTTCATACTTTCTTTGACCCTTATTCATTCTTCTACTTGTTCATTCAATTTTAGAATGTCTTCTTTCAACCCATTTTATTTTTCTCAATTTTTTGTAGAAGTTCTTCATTCTTCTTATTTGATTTTTCCAGATCTGCTTTGAGAGAGATGATTTCCGCTTCAAGTCCTTCACTGTGATTCGTTACTTCATTCAACAGCTTTTGACACTGATCTATCTATTATTTGTTTAGTTTTTCAATTGAATTTATTTCTTGTAACTGATCATTCAATATAGAAATCATATGTTTGAAGATACATTCCCTTTCATTAAATAGAATCTGTTGATCGTCAACTTCATTATTGAGATTAGCAATTTCTGCTTCTAGATCCATAACATTACTTTTACTTTCGTATTCATTATCTTCAACATTGCATGCACAAGGAAGTGAATCACAAGAACAAAAATCAATAACTATTTCATCTTCTTCATTTTCTGTTGCATAATTTTTCCGAGATTTATTCTTCCTTTGAGTAGCCTTCTTCTTTTTCTCTCTTCCCATTGAGACAAATCTCCTTCAAGCGATCAAGCTTCTATAGAATAACATGCTATGATTCCAATTGTTGGGAAAAATACTGATAGGGGGGGAGGGGGTGAATCAATATTTATAACTAACTATAGACTTTTACTTTTCTTTACTGATTTCTATACACAACTTTAATGAACCTAACTAGCGTATACACGTGACTATCTTTAATGAAACTTGCGTATGTCCAAAGATCTTATTATGCAGATAAATATTTAATTAGATCAGTGCATCATTCATTCATCAAATGTTTAGTAAGCAGTAAGCATGTGCAGTTAGAACAAAATAAATCATCACACATAAGCAATACACATGAACACTAGGATTTAAGGTGGAAACCGAAGTCGAGAGAAAACCACGGTTGTTGTCATCTATGTCTTCAATATATAAAGAAAACTGCTTACAATCATGTACTGATGCAGACTCATATCAGTACAAAAACATCTACCTGCAGAAGGTTGCAACCTTCTCTCATTCTGCAGCTGCAACTAGAAGGGAGCTCCAACCCCTTGTTCTCGTTTACCGGCTACCACAGGAAGGGAGCTATGACCCCCTGCTTCTCTTTTACCAACCACTCCTAGAAGGGAGCTAATATTCCCTAATCTCATTTACCAGTAACCAATGGAAGGGAGCTACGACCCCCTCACTGAAGTCTCCAACCCTTAGCACCACTGCGGACCACGTTTCATCAATTTTCACACTAGATTGAACAAATTCAATACAACACAACTTGTAGGCCTCTTTTCATCAGATTTACAGACTGGACCCACTCCACTCATTTAAGCCCAAAGAATGTACATGAAACTGAAACTCATAATTGTATCAAATCATTCACTGAATCATCAATCAACCAATCACTCAAATACTGAACTAACCATTGAAGAAAACAATCACTTAACCAATTACCAACTCAATTCATAGTGAGATCACTATAACCAGAATATCAGAACTGAACTCGGACCACTGCATCAACACACTAAATCAACTACAACCCTGATCATTCATAAAACAAAATGTATACGGTACTTCACTTACTGCAACCTGCATATATACGTGCTTTCTTGTGGACGAACCTACGTATAGATCTTTATATACTAAATTTAGGAATCTGATCGGACTCAGAAAAGATCAGAGATATTCAGGCATACTTTGTCAGATTTACAGAACCCTTATTCAGTCAGCAACATCCATCATATAAAACCACCCAGTTATTGATCATATTTATACATAATTAACTAGAAGCATAAACAGTATTCAAACAACTCAGATCTGTTCGAAGACATCAATGACAGACAATAGTAATACATCAAGATAGATCAGAAATTTCCTTCTACATAATTCAACAAAACCTTAGATCCCATATGTTCTTTTGCTTAACTGAACCTGTGTATATACGCTCTTTACAGAGACGAACCTACATATAGATCTGCAAAAATTATAAGACTGCGCAACTCTTGAGAATAAATAATCAACTCATATCTTACCCTTTACTTCAACAAACATTCGCTAGGTCATAGTTCTAAACATTTCATAAACATATCAAGCAAATACATAGTCACTTCAATTCTAGAGACCCTGATCCATCATTGTATTCATAGGTGCATTATTATTTTAGATCTATCAATAAACTGTTGCCCATTCCATGCAGATATACTTTAGAGTGAAGTATTCATTCAAATACCAAAACACATGCACTCATTTGCACTATGATATTCCTCTCCTTATATAGGTTTAGCCTTTACCAATACCATGAGCCAAAACCACACAAGTGTCAATGGTATTATTGGACGGAATCAAATAGACGACACCGCGCTCAATATTGCGGGCTAATACCATGGTAAACACCCTTGGTATTATAAAAGTGAGTGCGTAAGTACATACACAACTTGGCTTCTTCGTACCCACGTGTATACGCTACTTCTCTTCATCAAAACTGCGTATATACTAATTCTGGATGTATAAGCGGGTTGCATGTATACCAACCTGCGTATGTACATGGGTTGCCTTCGTCAACCTTGCGTATACTTTGTGAAATATTACCTTTTTCATTTCTATGGCACTTACTTGAATTCCTTTCTCTGTCACATCTGAACTAACCTGTAGAAACATCATTTTTACATCTTTAACAAATATCTTGCTATCAAAAAGGAAACTCAGCAAGTAAGTTTCCAACAAGGAAAACTTCATCAAGTAGGTTGCCATCATGGACAACATATTACAACATAATTCCAACACACCACCCACACATAACCACTGTAGGCAGCATAAAGAATGAAACCAGCGGGGGTCTAACCCGCTCGGCCCACGTGTTCGGCCCTCGAGCGAGCGATCCCAGAACACAACACTACCAACTATATACGTGAGATGGGATGTGGTTAGGTCGGGCCACGTGGAGCAGACCCACCCACCACCCACATAACGTTATAATAAATGTCCAAAATGGGAGGGGCGACATTTGATCCCCCGACCCCTCCTCAACCAAATTCTATTCTAACCAATGCGCCGATAGAGGTACTTTGTACACTCCGCCTAGAAAATTTATATAAACTTTCATTTTCACAAGTGAAGCAGAACTACGAGCATGCTAGAGAGGCAGAACCATGCCGAGGAAATATTGAGGGCATCAGAAAGATTCCCTGGGGTGTAAAACTCGTCAGTGTCAGTGTTATCACTATTAAAATTTTATAAACTTGGCCAGTTTATACTTGCTCCTAAGTTATGGTATTAGATAGGGTTCGAGTCATTTTTATGTTTTATAGGGTCTAAGCCATAGGTTACAAGTCTCATTTCATCACCAAATAAAGTCCATAAACCTTGCTTTACTCTTTAGAAGTCTCATACCACGTTTTGAAAACCATATTTTAAGTCTTTTTAAAAAAAAATTTGAATAAGCCACGAAACCACGTTTTTGTAGCACGCTCAGTGTAAAAATCTGCTTCTGCGCTATGAAAACGTTGGTCTTTTCGTAGCGCAAAATCCTGAAATCACATTACCAGCGCTACGAAATCAGGGATTCGAAATTTTTCGGTTTAGCTGTCACATCCATCAATTTTGGTTAAATTTTCATGATTAGGTGTCAGTCCACGAATCCTCCCTCACGCATGCAACCATCCAAAGAAATTATGAAATCATTATGAGAGTCGTTAGGGGTCATTTGTCATTAGTGCTTTTCAAATTTGAAAAATGGTAGGTTATCATCGATTTTGTCTCATGCAAAGAAAACATTGCATGCATATCTATTGTTTGAAAGAGAAGCTCATGATAAGAAACCAGAGCTTTCCTTAAGTTTTCAAGCGTGGCAGAATTTCAATCAAGCGAGGCAGAATTTCAATCAAGCGAGGCTAAAGCCAATTAATGTTATGTCAGTAGTTTCGACACTTGCTAATCAAGTGAGTTTGAAAATAATTGTTGGCTGAAGCAGGATTTTTAATCAAGCGAGGCTGAAAAAAAATTTCAAGTGAGGCAGTTCATCCAACAAGGAGGTCTATTACAGGTTTGTTGAAGACACGGGGTTTTCAGGAGGAAGATGACAGAAGAAAAAAGAAATTACAGGTCTGGTCACTGTCTGAGAACAGAACCTGGAGGTATAGAAGCTCTCACAAGAGATAAATCTATTGAAGAAGCCTTCAAGAAGGTAGGGTGCTGGAGGTTCTGTGAAAAGCTTCAAGGAGGGCATAATCAGGTTACCAAAGAGTTTGCTATCAACTTCACAGGGTCAAACACAAAAGTTGGTTTTCTCAATTTACCAATTTATCCTGAAGTTATATCAACAATCACAGAAATTCCAAGGGGGGAATATAGATGGTTCAAGAATTTCAAGTTTGAAATGCAACCCTGCAAAATATTTTTGAAACCAGAGTTTATGGACCCTGATTTGAACAAAGTTGTGCCAAGAAGTTATGTCAAGGATGCATTTTCCAATCTGCTCTACAACATCCAAAGGTACTTCACCTGAGAAGGGAGATACCACAAGGTGTACACTTACCACTTTAAACTCTTATTGCATTTCACAACAATAATCTCTCTAGACTTACCTTTATTTCTATTTTGAAGTCTGGCCAAGATGGAAAACAAAGTACAGATGAAAACTCAGGCATGTGAAAGCTCATTATTTCATCATGGTCTAGTCAAGTTAATATTTTTGCATAAGCTTCAGAAAGTGAATAGAGAATGGTTTGCATTTCTCTTTTTGAGTGGAATAGGGGTTGAAGGAATAGGTGCTAGCCCTCAAGTCAAAGAAACATCTCCATCAAAGGCTACTGAACCTGCAGAAACAAAATCAAGGAGGTTTGTCAAGCTTAAGCCCAGGAAACAGGTTAAGGAACCAATGATAAACACATCACTGAATATCGAAAAGACTCCTCAATCTGCATAGAAGAAGAGAAATCATGTCAAAGAGACAATTCAAGAACAGTCAACTAGTAAAACAGCTCAGAAGAAGTTGACTAGGAGTCAAAGGTCAAAGGTGAAGGGTAAGGCTGTGGTCACAGATGAAAACTTGGAATTAAGAGGTGACTTGAATGATATATTACAAGCTATTGACATTGAAGAGTCTCCCCTGGTTCAAGCAGATTTCATCAAACTGGATACAGGTGGAAAATCAAAGAAAATTGAAAACATCCAAAAATTTAGATTTTGAGGATGAAGTGTTAGAGTTTGTCTTTAAGCCTAGAAAACCCTTGACTAGGCAGTCTAAGAAATTGCAGTAGCCAGACATGGAGAAAGACCAAATAGGAGGTGAGGGTGCAAATGTTTTTGAAGAACCTATAAATATATCATCTCCAATGCTTGAAGAAGACAGAAACAGAGTTTTTAATACTCAGAGAGAAAAGAGTAGTTATGAGGAGGTTAAAGACAAACTGAGACTTGCAAACATTGAAATTGATAAATTGAAGAAGAAAGTGAGAATGCATGTTGTAGAAAGGTCAAACTTTGAGAGGATGAAAGGTCTATGGGAGCTAGAAAAGGTTTCAAACATTGAGTCAATCAGCAATCAGGGTCAATTCTACATATGGACCGTCCCTGCAATCAAGGAACCAAAGTTCATAAGGATGGTTAATACCAAACTAAGAGCTAATAATAGAAGGCTTAAAAGGCAGGTTGAATATTTTTAAATATAGCTAGCAAAGCCTGAAGATCAACCACAACAAAAATGAGTGTAAACAGTAAGTGACATCTCCTAACACATTTTTGGGGTTATGTGGAAAGATTTCATTTTTGAAAGCAGTTCAGAGTTGATTTTTGTTGATTGTGAGAGCTTATATGTAACTGGAAGGATGGCGGTAAATATTTGAAACTTAAAATTTTGGAAAAAGCTGTGAAAAGATAGACACAGCAGTTTCGTAGCGCGCTACGAAACTGCTATAGGTGTCATGCACAACAATTTCGTAGTGCACTACCAAACTGCTGTAGGATGCAGTTTGAACAATTATGCAAAGGGTGAAAAGGCTTTTTTTTTTAAACCTTGATGCTGCTGAAGAATGAATAAAGATCACAAGTGAAGATCCAATGGAAAAACACAGAAAAATGAAGGTTCCAAGTGAAGTTTTCAAAGGTAAAGTTCTGCGCTACGAAAACAGCAGACAGTTTCGTAGCGCAGCAATGTTAACAGTTTTGGCACCCCTTCAAAAGTTTGGTTTGGGCATAGCTGGAAGGAAAAAGTCACATGAGTTTAATAAGACATTTCCACATGTTTTTTAGCACAAGTTGGTCAACAGATGGTTTGAAGAAACATAAATGAAGCACTATAGCTATTTTGCAAGGAGCATGTTCCTATCTTTCAGGGCAGATAAGGAGAAAATCAATACAATCTAATAGCAAGGAGATGGACATCATCAAGGTCGAAGTTTAGGAGGAGCAGCTGTCAGATAGAAGATTTAATGTTTAGATAAAGTTGTTAAGTTATAATAAAGAGTTTTAATCCTAGTTTTATTAGGACTCTAGAACAGACAGTTTAACTATCAGATGTAATTAAAAGTTTGTTTTAGCAGTTGATAGGTGTCAAGCTAGCAAATTCGAATTTTTCTCAAGTGTTTGGAGAGAATCCAAGAATGTAATGATGACTCTATAAGAGACAAGAAGTCAAATTGCATAGGGTTGGAAATTTTCATTAACAAGCATACTGTTTTGTTGTAGCAGAAACTGTGTTTTTATATTAATACAGAGATGTTGGTTTCATCACTCAGGATTCAAAAATGGTTATTGATGTTTGATATTCTCATGGTTTTCCTCTTTCAATTACTTGCAGTGGCATGAATGTATGTTACTTAGAATTCACTGAAGGTGCTATAACTTCCTTAATATGTTCATGAACTCTGTCCTACTGTTATTTTGATGCATCTGAACCCTGAAATGCCCTGACTTCCATATGAAGATGATACTCATGTTTTGTGAAAACACGCTTGACTCCATAATCCCAATAGATGTTTGTTGATTAGCAGTACAACCAGTTATCCATTTTTATCCATTTTACTCATAGATTTAGCCATCTAATCCTTATTTGAAAATCATAAACCTATTGAGAGAGCCCTCTCAGGTTGAGGAGGCTAAGCCATAATTAAAAGTCTAGTTTGAAATAGTTACTCAGAGTCTTCTTGATCAGCAGCCTATCAAGGTCTGATTTTGAGATAACAGTCAATTTGAGGCAAATGTTATTTTGATTTTACACCTCTCAGCGATAGGAACTCAACGATTATGTTTGTTTCTGCATCAGAGCTCTCCATTTTTCAACCATTTTCCATATTGGAGATATAAGGGTGTTTTATGTAATTTTACTTTTACTTCTTCCTCTTCTTGCCGCTTAATGAATGAAGGCCTCCCCACTGTTGAGCAGGGCCCGGAGCCATAATCCAAGTTGGAGGAACTCCATAATCAAATTTTCGGTGTCTTGATCTCATGCATGCTATGTTCTCTTTTCTCTTTGCCTTATGTGCTTATGTTTTCATAATTTTAAGTGCTTAGTTATATGTAATTATTTAATGCATCTATAATATCTTGGATCAAGTGGTATTAGAGCAGATCTTTGTTGATGCGAATTGCATGAGTACATGCTAACCATAAACAAGCTTCAAAGAGGTGAAGGAGATATTAAGTCCTTTGATCCTGAAGCAATACATGCACCATGAAGATGAGACATGGCATATGAAGAATCGCGTTGGGAAGAAGAGAGAAATTACCACAAGGAAATCTGTGGCATGGCAAAGAAAGTAGAGAAACTATTTGAAGAGTATGAAAATACCGTCAAGCCTTAAAAGAAAGATGCAGATGATCATGGATCAATAAATCATGGAGATGGTGGAGAAGTTCCCCCTACCTCTTCATCTTCTTCTGATAGTTCCTCTTCTTCTTCTCATCATTCTCGCAGATGTCATAGGCATACATCTAAGAAACCTTTCCTTAAACTAGATGTAAAGTTTGACTTGCCTATGTATATAGGAGAATGTAATGTGGAAAAGTTCAACAATTGGATTATATAGATTGAGGTATACTGCCAGATTCAATAGATCAAGAAAGAAGAGTCAAAGATCCAGTTGGTATCCCTTCGACTGGGTGGCACCGCTCTCGTTTGGTGGGAGAGAAAAATGCAAGGAAGCAACAATTTGGGGAACCTTCTCTCCTCATGGTCAAATTTTATTTGTGCATTGAAAATTCAGTTTTACCCATTGGGATATAAGAAAAATCATTAATGGAATGGAAACACCTAAATCAAGGCAAAGGCCAAAATGTGCAAAACTTCACTGAATAATTTAGAAAAAAAGCATTGAACTTAGACATTCAGTCAGATTCACCAGATATTGTAACTAAGTATATCGGTTCTTTACATGGTTACATAAGGCATTCATTATTATTGTTTGAGACTGCTACTATCGATGAGGCTAGTGTGAAGGCCATGCATATTGAAATTAGGGAGATGCATGAACAAAATGACCAACCAAAAAGAACCACAAGAGCCAAGAGAAGAGGAGAAAATTCCTCTTGCACACATTGTGAGAAAGAGGGACATGACGAAGAGAATTGCTGGAAATTTCACCCTGAGCTGAGACCTAAGAGGGATGAAAAAAAAGGGAGGCAAAAGAGAGTTTTCACCATGCAACAAGATACAAATTCTGAATCAAAGGAATATGAGAGGATCACGGCTGTGGGAGTTGCACGAGGAAAACCAATTTACTTGGGATTAGATTCAGGTGACGGAAGGCAGATTGAAGGTCTTGGAATCAAAACAGATGGACCCATCGATTTGGGTTCAGATTCGGGCGATGAAACAAAAATTTCAAGAGATAATGCACCAAATATGAAAAGGTCTCCCAATGCGACATGGCTCCAGGAACTTGAGGAGATCAATCAAAGCATTCAAGCAGAGAATACTATGTTAATTCCCTATATTAATAGTGTAGGCCCCCTTATTGTTATTTTTGTACCCCTGTAACCCCCGTATTTTTATTATTGTGCCCTTACATTATTATTGTTAGGTCGGCTAGGATTACATTGTGGCCCCATGGACTCCTATATATAGAAAGGAGGTTTTTTCATTTGTATCATCCAAGAATTGTTCATTCATGTAATGTATTGGAGCTTGCCCCCTCAAAGTGGCTTATTTCTAAGGCATTGATATCTCTTTTCTTCTATTTTTGGAGCTGTTTTCACAACATTTGGTATCAGAGCTTTGGATTCTAGGGTTTCGCTGCTCCAAACAGGTCATCGTGGAATTTTTGCTATTACTTTTTTTCTACGAAAGTTCAGAAGTTGAAATTTTTAGAGGGATAAGCCAAAATCCTGAGGAACATCGTCATAAAATTTTAGATCTTGGTTCGCAATATTTTCGAAGATAGGATCTATGGAATTTAGGGCTTTCTGCAGGCTCCTAAATTTAACCTAAACATGTCATCGTGACATATTCACTATAAATATTTTTCTACAAGGTTTTAGAAGCTAAAATTTTCATAAAGCGAAGCCGAAATCTTGAAGAACCTCCTATAAAAATTTCAGATCTTCGTTCTAAATATTTTTGGAGATATTATCTGTGGAAGTTAGGATTGTTTCAGGCTCCCGAATTTCATCTCAAAGAGGTGACCGTGGGAAAAACGTCATAACTCTCTCTCTGAGCGTCGGATTAAGATTCTGTAAAAAGTGGCAGCAATTGCACAGACTGTAGTTTCTTTTTTATCAATTTATGAGTCGAAGGAGGAAACAGGGACACGTGGCAAGTCGTACAATTTCGCTCTACTGAACTAGTCCATAATTAGGTCATCGTAGGATATTGGGCATAACTTTGTCTTCAAGAATACAAATCAAGTCAGACCTGTGGCATTCCAAAGAAGATTCAGAGGGCTACTTCAGGGTGAAATTTCAGTTATTGAGGATCCGAAATCACATAGATAATTCAGTTTCAATATAGAGCTTCTTAAAAACAAGAAAAAGGTGTGTATTTGGTTTTTAAAATTGCATAACGTTTGTTTGAAAAAGCAGTTTGAAGTGATTCCAAGGGCATATTTTAGAATTTTTATCAGTATTGGGTTCTATAATTCCTCCAAAAATAATTCCATACCCATTAAGCCCTCAAAAATCTATACTATGACGCATGAAGAGGAAGAATTGCAGTATGAGATATTAAAACTATGGTACCAAGTGCAACAAATTTCGATGTTACGAAGAGCAACCAAAGATGACATAGATGATTTAAAAGCAGAAATGGAGGCTAATTTGGATGGTTTGAAGGATCAATTAATAGCTAATATGGATGATAAATTATTGGAAGATCACATCGAGCATCAACAACAAGTTCTCCAACTCTCAAAGGATAACCTAACTTTGGTGCAGAATCTATTGAAACAACAGGAAGATCAACATCACATCGAAAGAAGTTATGAAGAAGTCACAGAAACAAGAACTCGACAAGTACGATCAATTTTAGAGTATCTCAGCAAGTGGAAAAACTTTCCTATAGCATATTCCACATGGGAGGATGAGAATTTTATACAGAAGCATCAATAAATAATCAAGCGTTGAGGACAACACTTATTTGAAGGAGAGGGGCATGTTAAGTCCCTTTATTAATAGTGTAGCCCCCCTTATTGTTATTTTTGTACCCCTGTAACCCCCATATTGTTATTATTGTGCCCTTACATTATTATTGTTAGGTCGGCTAGGATTACATTGTGCCCCACTAGGACTACATTGTGGCCCCATGGACTCCTATATATAGAAAGGAGGTTTTGTCATTTGTATCATCCAAGAATTGTTCATTCATGTAATGTATTGGAGGTTTCCCCCTCGAAGTGGCTTATTTATAAGGCGTTGACATCTCTTTTATTCTATTTTTGGAGCTGGTTTCACAACATTGTGAGAAAATCCCTCTTGCACACATTGTGAGAAAGAGGGACACGACGAAGAGAATTGCTGGAAATTTCACCCTGAGTTGAGACCTAAGAGGGATGAAAAAAAAGGGAGGCAAAAGAGTGTTGTCACCATGCAACAAGATAAAAATTCTGAATCAGAGGAATATGAGAGGATCACGGCTGTGGGAGTTGCACGAAGAACACCAATTGACTTGGGATTAGATTCAGGTGACGGAAGGCAGATTGAAGGTCTTGGAATCACAACATATGGGCCCATCAATTTGGGTTCATATTCGGGTGATGAAACAAAAACTTCAAGAGATAATGCACCAAATATGAAAAGGTCACCCAATGCGACATGGCTCCAAGAACTTGAGGAGATCAATCAAAGCATTTAAGCAGAGAATATTGAGCTAAGGAGACTCCTACAGGAAGCAAAAAATGAGAAAAAAATGTTGTTACACTAGTTACAAGCTAAGGACGAGGCCTTGGAGAAGCTGCAGCATAACCCCCTTGAGATAAAACGTGTCTCTTTGATTTCATATACTTTTGATGATGATGATTTGACTACTTTTGAAAAACATACTACAGGTATCAGATCCAATCTGCTGAAGAAAATGGGGTATCAAGGAAAGGGCCTCGGCATTAATGACCAAGGAATCATAAACCTTACCAAAGTAAAAGAATTACCCCATCATGCAGAACTTGGGTATGTCAAGAAGGAAGTTGGATACCAAGATAGCCAGTGGCCCACCAATGACAGATGATGAGAGCGCCTCATCACATTCTAGCGATAGTGAGGGATCTGTGAGCACTTATCAGAGGCACATCAGGAGGAAGCATTCCAAGAAAATCCGGAAAGTCTAGAAGAGGAAGAATCATTGCCACAAGGATGAACACCACAGATCTACATTTCAAACACTTCAGGCCCAAAAAGAACCCATGAAGAATCCAGTTATCAAACATATTCCACAAGAAAATCTGCCACAGGGAGATGACCCATTTACTTTATTAAGTAAAAGATGGTTTTTATAGAGGTATTAGTTTGTGATGGCCATGGTTTGTAAATCACGCGTTGCAAATAAATGTAAAAGTGATGATGTATCTTCCATCGCTTCAAAATGCAACGATGATATTTTTGGCCTTTTGAGTAGATGAATTATTGGGTTCTATTATGTAATCCTTGACCAAAGAGTGTATGTTATCAACTCTTGGCAAGTGTGGGATTTATTGAGTCAAGTATGGTTGTATATGATTGCAAAGGATGTACCAGAACTGCATGCAGGTGATTGAAAGTGTGGATTGGCGAGGACACAAGTAGTGTGTCAGATGTGTTATTTCGTTTGGTGGTCCAAAAGCTCCTCAATGGGAGGATTGATCTAGGTGGCTCCATACACCCTCAGGAGACCAAGAGGGCTTAGAAATGGTCAAAATTCAAATTGGTTGGCTGACTCTCAAACTAAGTTCAGATTGAAGTGTTTGTTGCCCTCATTCCAACAGTGTGAGCGGATCTCCAATCCGAGCTCGTATGGAGAAGTTGGAGAAATTCAAAGTTGCGGTCAAAGTTGGGCAGTGGGCCAAGTTTAAATTTCCCACAATTTCCCCATCAACTGACAGGAAACTCAACACCTAAGAGCGGGAAAAATTGTGGCCTATTTAAATTTCCCAATAACCCTTATTTTGGAAAATTTTGAAAATGTCCAATTCCTTTAAAAAAAAAAGAAGAAAAAAAAAGTGAGGTGGCAGGCCACCAACCCTGCCACCCCATAACAACAATACATATTATAAACAGTTGCGGGGAAATTTTTCAACCCCGTCACCCTGAAACCTCCGCAATAGACTCCAAATTATGGTGCACCGTCCACACATAACCACCGGAGGCGACATAAATAACGAGACGAACGGTGGTCGAACTTGCCTGGCCCATGTGGTTGGCGCCTAAGCGGACGGTACCAGAACACATCGATATCAACTATATACGGGAGATGGGATGCAGTTGGGTCAGGTCGCGTGGAGCAGACCCACCCACCACCCACATAACGTTATAACAAATTTCCAAAATGGGAGGGGCGAGATTTGATCCCCTGATCCCTCCTCAACCAAATTCTATTTTAACTAATGCGTCGGCGGAGGTACTTTGTACACTTCGTCGAGAAAATTTATATAAAGTTTAATTTTCACAGTGTGCCCAGGTAGAGCAAGGAGCGCAGTGGAACCACTAATAGGCTAGATGGGTGGAACCATGCCTATGTAATATTGAGGGCATCAGAAATATTCCTTGGGGTGAAAAACTCGCTAGTGTCAGTTTGAGGCAAATTTTATGTCGATTTTACACCTCTCGGTTACAAGAACACAATGGTGATGTTCGTTTCTGCATCAAATCTCTCCATTTTTCATCCATTTTTTATATTTGAGGTATAAGGGTGTTTTATTTAATTTTACTTGTACTTATTCCTCTTCTTGTTGCTTAATGAATGAAGGCCTCCCCACTATTGAGCAGAGCCCAGAGACGTAGTCCAAATTAGACGAACTTTGTAATCAATTTTTTTTTGGTTTGATGTCATGCATGCTATGTTCTCTTTTCTCTTCACCTTATGTGCTTATGTTTTCATAATTTTAAGTGCTCTGTTATATGTAATTATTTAATGCATATATAAGCAAAAGATATTGTATCATCGACAAATTGGGATTTAAAGTTCGTTATCATCCTATTCCATCTCCATTGGGATGGGTAAATAAGGATGTAGAGAAAAGGTAACAAAATATCGATAAAATTAGATTGTCTATCAATTTTGATTCCATTGATTAAGTATAACTAGATGTAGTTCCATTTTATGTATGTAAAATTGTGTTTGGAAGTCCCTACATGTAAATGTGGGATGCAATCTTAATGTGAAGAGCCAAACAATATCGGCTCATAAAGGATGGGAAACACCATCAATGTGCACAAAGGAAATTTTAAAATATCACTGGTAAGTTCCAACAGAGCCAAGAAATTGATAAATTCATTCAATAAGTATGTTTTAATATTTTTAAGAAAGAATCGGTTTGTAGAAGCGTTAGTAAGAGAAAATGAATCCTTGAAAGGGTGTACTAAGAAACCAAAAAAAAAATATAAGATATTTTGTAGGCATACAAGGATATGTCTTAGGAGGCTAAAGGGCTACCACCCAAGAGAGAAGTGGAGAAAAATATCCAACTATTGTTGGACTCCCCATTTCCAAGAATTGGGTTGTATAGGTGGTCTACTATAGAAGCAAGTGAAGAAATAGTTTCAACAACTACTGGAACATGGTGTCATTCGACTAAGTAAATCACCATTTGGGTCTCCCATCATCATTTTTCCAAAGAAGGATGGGACTTTGTGCATCTGTATAGATTACACAGTGTGAACAAAATTACTCTCAAGAATAGGTACCCCCTTCCTAGAACCTATGATCTACTAGATCAGTTGTAGCAAGAAAAATACTTCACTATGTTGGACTTAAAGTTTTGATATCACTACGTTTGAGTCATAGAAGAAGATATTTCAAACACCACCTTCACAACTAGGAATGGTTTGTATGAGTGGTTAGTCATACCATTTGACCTATGCAATGCACCAACTACGTTTATGATATTAATAAATGATATATTGTTCCATTTTATAGATTCATTTGTTATTGTCTATTTGGATGATATATTGGCATATAATGCTACCTTGGAAGAGTACATCTCACATTTTACGTAGGTATTGGAGACATTAAAGAAGAAACAACTGCTAAAAAATATCAGGAAGTGTGAGTTTGTGCAATAATATTTGGTGTATATGGGGTATGTGATAGGTGGAGGAGAGCTCAAGATAGATCATTCCAAGATGGAGATCATCATGAAATTGCTATTTCCTACAAATTTTTCTCAGGTAGGGATTTTTTATGGGGAAGGTAAATACCTAAGGAAATTCATAGCCTCATTTTCAGTGGTAGCGATACCACTCCACTTTATAACAACAAATGGGAAGAGTTTCTTATGGGGGAAGGGTAAAAATAGGGCATTTTAGGAGCTAAATAAAAACATCAAACAAGCATGAATTCTTGAATTACCAGATTCACAACATACCTTCAAAGGAGAGACAGATGCGAGTGGTATGTTAAGGGAGAAATATTGATGCAGGGAGGAAGAATTGTATGCTACCATTCTGAATTATTTCATGGGAAAGTTCTTAACTGCTCCACCTATAACAAGGATCTCTATGCCTTGATATAAGCTGCGAAGAATTGGAAACAATATATGATGGGAAACGAGATAGTAATCCACATAAATTACCAGCCCCTTCAGTACCTACATGCATAGAGTAAGCTACAACATACCAATAATTACAAATGGATGGGGTTTGTTGGTCATTGAAATTGTCCTATATTTACCCCAAATAACCTTACCCTAGCCATTGTTTTACAACCTAGATAAGCCCTCTCTACATTCATTTTTGGTTTCTCTTAATGACCTTTTGGGAAATGGATATGTATGCTTATCTTAATTAAAAGGTTAAAAAGGTTTATATTTTTCCATGTAACTTATAGTTTACATTACCTTATTGCTTTGAAATGCATGACCATGAATTCTAAGTAAAAATTGGTTGTGGTACAGGATCCTAATATTCATGCACTTACTTCGGTTCCTACACTAGATATAGGTGACCGTTCGATTCAAGAATATTAACTCCGATTTCATCATAGATTTTAGAGGAAATAGTGCTCACCTACCTTAGAAAAATTTATCTTATTTTCCTATAAAGGGTTTAGATCATTTGAGAGTTTCTAAAGATGGGGATCGATTACCAACAACTACATATTTTTTTTATTCGTTTGATATGGTCAAGAGCCGATGTAATTTGTATAAGTTAGAGTTAGGTTAGAATGTAGGGTAGCGATACTGTGAGAAAATTTTGGAATTTTTATTTCAAGAACTTGTATCGCCACATTCCCTCTGGGGTCTTGATCTGTTAGTATGTAATATGTATTAGCAAATAATTTTATCTTTTTAATAAAAGAGACAATTTCAGGTTCATGCATCTCTTGTGTATATTTTTTGTAATGTTAATTTCGCTCACATAGGTTAAGTGTTTTCCTTAAAGGGAAACGAGTTGGTTGTCTAGGGCCCAACCAACCTAGCTCATTCTCCTAGTCTTATTGTGTTGTTTATCAAGTACATGAAACGATTGGTGTGAAGGTTGCTTATGAGTGATGAGTATGCATGCTTTAAAGAGATCTTATGTGTTTCTTTTTTCTTTGCAGTAGCATTCTCATATTTGAGGTTCTGTGTGTGTTGAAGTGTGTTTATTCCTTCCTCATTGAAAGCATTTCTTTACAATATTTCTTTAAAGCACAACAAGAATTATTGTCTGGGAATTTTTATTTTGAATCATCTTTCAGTGATGGATTAGGGTTTGAAGGTTTCATTGATTTCAACATTTCTTAATGGTTAGTATATATTTCGCTTAAAGTTCATTTATTTGCAGTAAGCACAGAATAACCCCTCACTCTGATTAATGTATATTACAACTATGTAACGACATTGATTTTTTTGTGGAAAGGACGAGAGCTAAATTTTATTCCAAGCTTTATTAATTAATTGTTTATTTGAATCTTTAAGTATATGAATTGAATATTGCTATTTAGATTAAAGATTATGGAGTTGAATTTGTATGTATCAGTTAATTTCCTTAGTAAACACAAGAGTTTATTTAATATACAATGTTGAATAGTTCAGAGGGGATATAGGTAAAATATATTCATAAGTTGATTATTTATTCAAGCGCAAGAGTTTGGTATTTGCACTAAGGTTTGATAAACTTTCCATTTGATTTCACAATTTATATTTTGAAGTCACAATTTATATTTGAAGGAGCATGTTATGATTTGGAATTTTTATATTTACTTGGGTTGAAGTTTCCTTTTCGCATCTCTTGATTTTGTGCTTGATATCACAGTATTTTTGTTGATTAAGGAATAACAATTTTTCGAGTGTATAAATATATGCATTCCAGCACAAGAACATAATTGTACTAGTACATGAAAAAAATTATTCCAGTACAAGAGTAGAGTCATTCTAAGTGCAGAAAAATATTCGTTCTAGTACATGAATAGGGTAATTCTGGTACGGTAACATAATTTTTATAACACAGAAACAAATTTACTATGTTTTCCTAGTATAGGAATATATTTTTTTCCTAATATTTTGAGCTTTGAAATTGATTTATTTAGTGGCATGAATTCTGAATTCATTTATTTCTTTTAAAAGTATTTTTCTACCATGTATTTTATTGTTATTTCCTGAGTGAGAGTCCAGTCTCCGAAGTGGCATGGTGTCATTATGTTCACAAGTGCATGCAAAGAATTAGAAGGTTTTCTTTTAATTTTTTCTTTTAGAGTTTGAATGATTTAATTACAAGGATAGAAGTAGGGCTTACATAATTCAATCCATAATATTTAGCATTACTTATTCTATGCCTCAAAGCTTACATAGCCCTGTTTTGACAATTAAGTGTTGAGGAATTGAATTGCAATTCCGACACCCAACATGGTTTCTCTAGTAGTTTCATTAATGATCAAGTTTAAGAAGGAAATAGTGATGCAGTTGTAGCTGCAAATTAACTTATAAACTTGTGAATCGTGGGTTAGGACCCACATAAATTCTTATACACAACGGAATTACATTTCGAAGTTAAATAACATACATACGCGTGTGAGATCAACAGCGGATTTAAACAACATATACAGACTATACAATAGTCCCAGACCCAAGCAAATACGAGGGTTTCTGACCAGAGGGACCCACAATAACCCCGACCAGTCAATGTGAGAGCGCACTTCGCATTCTTTGCAATATAACTTTTAAACGATAACAATTAAACCTATCTTCTGCGCAATGCGATGTTTCCCTATCTTGACACATGGCTTCCCGCATTTCGCATCACAAAAATCTTACCTTACCTTGCGAAGCCCTTTGCGCTAATTCTCACAGTTTTCAAATTGCAATCGTCGCCTTCACTCTCTGTCGTTCGATCTCTGTTGGATCCGACGACCTGTGCTACACCTCCATTATACCACTTTGCATCACAGGTTATACTATTTAACTTGCGAAATGAATTGTAAACTCTATCCTTTGTGATATGTGATTTCTCTCGACCTACGATGTGACCTTCTGCCGTCGATCAGTTGGATCCAATGTCTCTCGTCGCACCTGTAAATCTGACTAAGATCTGCTCTGCAGACAACACAATATTTAATTCAACAAAGGAATGCATAAAAACTAAGGCCTTGCTGCACCTGCAATCTGATTAGATTTCTTCGTCTCTCATCCCTCAGTCTCTACCGTAACTCTGTCTATACGAGGTTCTCAGAAAATTCATCTTCTCGCTCAACCTCGTTTCACCTACAATCCAATTAGATTTCTTCGTCTCTTATCCCATATTTTCTTGTGTGAAGTTCGTAGGAACTTCTTCCTCACGCTCAATCTGTCTATGCATTAACAGAAATAAAATACGCATATATAATTACAAAAATTCAATACTTAACTTCGACAAGGAAATAAAATCCACGGGTTGAAATAGAGATCCCGATCACAGTCCAAAACACTTGGAATTTATTTATAAAGAAAAATACACAGAACCGAGCCTTGGGATGGCTGGTTTTTACATTTGTTCCTACTCTCTGTTCAACCCTCTCTCACACCTATTTCCCTCTCATTCTCTCTTTCTCTCTATGGAAAGCAGAACCCCACAATGGTGGATTTGGTTTTGTTTTATGCCTTTCCCAAAATCCCCATTAGTTGAGAAACTGTTATTCAGGTTTAGAATAGTTTATTCAACTAAATTCCTATCTATTCCTAATCTAACTATTATTTTAACCTACATATTACAATGGCTATGTCAGCTCAAATTAACTTGAAACAAAATACTTTAAAACTAAAGTCTTCAAATTATTAGGACTGCTAGTCCTCTTCCCAAGCCACAACATGTGACCAGCTTTTCACATTGCTGACTCTGCCTTAATGCTCCTGCATCAGAATCCCAAGGTAAATGAATTAATGACCTCCTGGTCATGTGTCTTCAATGTTTGGATCTTCCAAAATCCAAAACTTTGTTTTGTTGTTGTCCATAAGATGCATTGTATTCACCATTCTTTAGCTGCAATCTTCCAGGCTTCCATACTTTGTACTATAGTGCTTCACTGCTTCTACCTTCACTATTCTTCACTTTCCAAATAATTCCTCATTGGACTTATTTCTTCATTTTGCTATAAATCTTGTTAGGTGTTTGCATTTACTCCCATAGTTCATATATGGTTTCTTGCAATTCAATATTCTACTATAATCTAATCTTATTTCAAGTCCTTTTCCAACACATTCTACTACAGTCTGTCTTAGATATTTCTACAAATATTACTCCAGACATTGCTGCCACCCAAACTTCTTGAATATCCCTGAGGATATCTCACTCTACAACATCCCTCTTCTTTTTCTTGTTTGAAAATTTACTGTCAAAAATTAAATTGACTTCTAATTCTCTTACTGCAATAATATATTTATTCACTCTTTCCTGTATACTAGTTAACATAATTAAATTTTGGAAACTAGTATTTGTCTCTATTTCAACTACAGTTTGAAACAGTCCCATCTTATTGTTTGCAATCTCTTTCTCTTTCTCCAATGATTTCAGCAAGCAACTCATCCATTCACTAATTACTTGATTCCCTTCAAGTACTTCTTCAGTATGCTGTATTAAAGTTTCAACATAACTCTCTTCCTCTTCCTTGACAACACTCCATTGTTGTCCTTCTGCTTCTTGACTAGTCCTAATAGTCAATTCGGCCTTTTCCACTTCTAGGGTTGACTTTCCTTTAGCTTGAGACATAACTACCTCACTTCCATCTTTATGGCTTTCTTCTTCCTTGTTACTAAACAAACCTCTATGTGACATTTCTTCTTCATCTTTAACCATAATAAAATTATGATTCTCTATTTCTATGACAGTCCTAAATGTCCATCCAACAATCTTATTTTGGCTATTTAAGCAAGCCAATTCCTCTTTGTCCTCATCAAGAACAAATTTCATCTCATGAGGCATTACTACCTCATCTCCATCAAAGTTTCTCCCTTCATTAAATAAAGAATTTATAAATTCCTTTTGTTGCAACAACTCAACTTGGTCTTCATCAGAAAGACACTCTTCATCATACCTTGCTTGACAATTTTCTTCTTCATGATGCTTTGCTAGAAAAACTTCAGCTTTACTTGAGATAATTACAAAAGATGAATTGTCTTCTACACAACCTACAAACACATTCAAATTGTTAGCATTAAACTCACAAGACCCAGTGGTCTTATTTGATGACTCAATCACCAAATATTTCTCTTGTTGTTATAAGTCTCTTCCAGGACTCAGAAATTCTTCACTAGTCTTCTTTTCAGCTTTCTCAAGCATAACATATGAATGCTTGATATCATATTTTGCATCCTTCCATTCTTGGCCATCATCATAAGCCAAGTCCTCCTTGTTTTTAGCTTTCACAGTACACTGGAAATCATTGCCTTCACTTAACTGTACATGTGCATGTACATGAGAATCAACTGTCTCATTTTCTTCTCGAATAGAATTCAGATTTTGTCCTCCCCCTTCATCATTTATGACAACATCAACAAATTTTCTTTCTTTACCGATTTCACCTGCAAACATACAATAATCATTTGTTTCAAAATCATAAGGATTCATAGCCTCTCTTGTTGTCTCAAACATCAATTCTTTCCACTGGTTCTCATCCTTCCAAAGATCCATGAAACCATCAGTTGGTCTCATATCTTCATCCTAATTACTACTATCACCAAGAATAGACCCTTGCTCAGGTTAACATAAGTAAACATGTTCCTCAGCACACATCCTATGCTATAACTCAGCTCCTTTGAGTTCTTCTTATAGCTGAATTTTTATCTCAGCTAATTCCCTATCAAGTTTATTCTTAATCTCCCTTAGAACCTTTACCATGACTATCAGTAGCCATAGTCTTCTTTCCTTTATGAACTCCTCTTTTTTCATCATGGTATACAAACAATCCATATCTACAAGCTGAATCCATCAACCTGTCTATAGATACCACACCAATATTTTCCATGCTTAGTATTTTACTGGAATCTCTGCTGACTTCTCTCTCCTAATTGTGACTCCTCCTTGAGCCTTTCAGATAACCATTAGTGATCATCTCTTCCTCTTCCCTTTGTGGAATCACCCTGATCCACTTTGTGAGTTGCAAAAAACCTCTTTTATCTTTTTCATTCTCTTAAATGTATCTAACCACATGCTCAAAGAACTCCTCTATCTCCTTTGAGAATTCATACATCTCCTCTGGAAACTCCATTTCTTCATCACATGTTATGATCACTTCATATTCATGCTACCCTCCATCTTCCATGAAAATTCCTAATGGTTGTCCTTCATCCTTCATACCTGCAATTTCTTCAATAGGCCTCCTGTTAGTATTTCTATCCTTTTCTTCAAAAAAATAATCTATGTTCTAGTTCATATGCAAGAAATTTCCCTTCATAATCTGCTACTCTGAGTAATGCTTATTCTTCTTGATCATTGAAGTTATGCTCTCCCTTCATCTGCAACCCATGCCATTTCAATTTCTTCCTTATAATCCATCTACACCTCTGGTCTTCAACACTCCTCTGTAGCAACTCCATCAATATATCAAGATGATTTCTCATCTTAGCTAGTTCTCTCTCATATTCTTCATCAGTCATCTGCTTCCACATGCCATTTGCCTTAGCATCTTCCTTCTTCAATTTTTGGTTTCCTCCTGAACCTATGTTATGACTTTCAATAGTCATATTTTTTGAGTTCTTTCACCCTCCATGAGTTGCATTAGCCTCTGCAGTAATAGTTCTTCCTGCTACAACTTACATCACCAAACTTCCTCTGTGCTTGGTCTTTTGGCAAGTATGGGTCCTCAATCTAGAACCCTCCTTGAGCACTCCTCTATGCTCCTTATAGGCTTACCCCCACAACTCATTTGCACTTGAGAACACTACTGTCCTCTTATATTTCAACCTCAACTGAAATACTAGGTTATGACCACACTTCTTCTTCCTCATAGAAAACCATTGCTAGCTTCCTTCATCACTACCCTTAAATGTTGTAATCTTCTTGCTGAGATGTTTTCACTCCTGTTTCTACCTCTATTAAACTCTTATGCTCTTCTTCTGAGTGTGAGCATTTACTTGTTAGTTCCATAATCCAAAATAAAACTGAAACAAAACATTCTTACCTTATTTTCTGTGCTACTTCTTCATACATGCTGTTGTAGCTCTTATGATTTTTCATAAGCCTTTAGTCCATAGTCTTACCTCACTCGATTAGAATCACTAAGAAATATTTCTCAACTTTTCTTAGTTCAAAGTCCTTCACACCGCCTCTCATATCTTGTTTCTCTAATACCAATTGATGCAGCTGTAGCTGCAAATTAACTTATAAACTTGTGGACCGTGGGTTATGACCCACACAACTTCTTATACACAGCGGAATTACATTTCAGAGTTAAATAACATACATACGCACGCGAGATCAAAAACATATTTAAACAACATATACATACTATACATTAGTCCCAGACCCAAGAAAATACGCGAGTTTCTAACCGGAGGGACTCAAAGTAACCCCGACCAATCAACGTGCAAGCGCACTTCACATTCTCCGCAATATAAATTTTGAACATTAAGAGTTAAAACCTATCTTCTCTACGATGCGATGTTGCTGTAACATTCCTACTTAGCTTCAACTAAGAGGAATATGCATTTTTTCTTTATTTTTTGTTTCATGAATAAAGGAGGACATGTAAATCTCCTGAAACAATGAATAAATCAATGCCTATGTGAACAAAGACATATCTAGGCCATGTAAATAAACTCTTGTAGGTGTGAATGGGTTTGAATCATGAGATTGGGTCAACCTTGACCAAATCAACAGCGCAGTCTAGGTGCAATGAACCTCATGGATACACAGCGCAGTTTCAGATGGAGGCACCACATGTGAAAGGAGCTAACTCATTGAAGTGGTTTAGGGTTTGACAAGGTTTTCATCTTATAAAATAAGGAGGAGGAAAGCAGGAAAAGGTTGTTGAGGATATTATTTTCTGAAGGTATTGTCTTTTTAGACACTCCTCTTTGGGTTTTCCTGTTTAGGATTCCCACCTCCTTCCTTAAGCAGCTCTTTGAGGAGCTTTGTTTGCCTAGTCCACTATCTAGCATTTGGCCAAGCCACATCTTGCATCTACAACATAGTCTTGTTTAGGATTTGGTTTTCCATGTGAGGTGCAGCAAGTGGAGAATAGATCTTTTCAGATCTATGCAGTTCTAGCACTCCTTCTCACTGGGAAAGTCATCTGTCCCTTTGATAAGTCTGTTCTAGACCCTTTGAGCTTCAGATCCACACATTGGCAGTAGGCCAAATAATTTTCAGAGCCTACAGCGCAATCCCTCTTCCATGACTGCGTTATTTGCAAGAGCGGAGTTGCAGGGAGACTTGGCATCATTTTAGAGGAGAGATATCTAGTGATTGGATTCTTCCTCTCACTGTGGTGATCCGTGGATTGGCCAAGAAATCCATGTTAGTTTAGATCTGATCTTCTGCATATGTTATGATTCAGAATTTTCTGAATACTTCTACAGATATGTGACTTAGATCTTAGATCTACTCATTGTTGTTCATGTTTTGCTGAGATCCCCAAGGGGAGTGTATAAATGATCTTATCTTGTATACAGATCTAAAATAGATCTATCATTTTGTATATAGATCTGCTCTAGATCTGAGTTTTAATCTACTGCATGCTTCAGCAATGACAATAACACTGTCAAGCTTATTCTGCCATTTCATGTTGTTGTAGCAACTCATTTTGAGGCTTTTGTCTTGTACATTCTTTATATTTCTGTTATACACTATATAAGCTGCATTGTAGATCTAATTTAATGATGTATAGCTGAAAGATGAACCTCCATGTTGGTATCACACTTGTAAATTGATAAACTGCATTATTCCTAAAGCAGTCCTTGCATATAGCTGCAGCCCCTCTCTTTGGGTGTTTTTCAACTAGACTAGGTTGTGGGAGATCTGTTTAACCCACCTAGTTTGATTTTTTTTTTCTCTCCTTTTGGATTTAGATCTTAGATGAGCTGATCTAAGGGATCCAAGAGCTACAAACTCATTTCAGTGCATTGAATTCTCAGGAGTGCGTTATTCCAGTAGGCTTGCTATGCAATCCCTATTTTGGGATATTACAGTGGTATCAGAGCATCTTTCTTGGCACAACCTGTGTATTCCTTGAGCCAATATGTCTTCAGAAGAAGGAGATCCTCTCACTGATAGAGAGTAGAGGTATCATAGAAGAATATAGAAGAAAAATTGTTACACCAAAGACAAAGCAAGCAAGGTTGAAACCCCTTTGTATGGAAGAATAAAAGGAGTAGAGTTCTCTAACATTATTTATCAAGCTTTGCATGAGCTGAAGGAAGATATCAGGGAAGTGAGGAATGAAATACCCACAAATCTATTGAAGAGGTTTTCACAGGAAGGAAGCCCCACTAATTCATTTGATGTGTGTGAGCATTCAACCACACAATCTGATCTACAACGTTGTAGCATGCCTGCATTCCTTGCAAGAGGAGAAGGAGATGGAAAGACACTAGAGGAGGAGACTCTTGGTGACTACCTCCGAGAATATGAATCTCAGGCTAAGAGATTCAAAGAGCATATAATATTCCCAGAGTTTTGTCAACTCAAAGAAGAAAGAAGATCCATGAAGATAACTCCATTTCAAAACATTGATGGAAGGGTTAAAGATCTGCTACATGATTTTCCAAGGGAAAAGGCCTTACTTCAGCAAGATCATTCTTCTCAAAAAGAAGACATGAGTGTCCTTTCCTCAAGGATAGATCAAGAAAAAGGATCTCTTATTGATGGGGCATACTCCATTGATGAGGAGAAGAAAGAAGTATAACTTAAAGGTTCCTCCAGCGCTGTGACAACAGGAGGAAATCTATTTTTATTAAGAGATGGAGTTGAAGCTATTGCTTCCACTAAGAGGGCCCTTGTTCCTCTGCAAGGAGGCCCCAAGGATCCTATACATGGAGAGGATGAGAAGCATGTGTCTATGATGATATACAAAGAGACAAAACAGTGGAGGAAATGTGTTACAACACTGCATCTAAATTTTGGAACACACACTATGATGGATCAGTCCTTTGTGATCAAGACTCTTGACACTAAGGAGATGATGGGTGTTCATGAATTAACTACATATAGAGGGAGCACCTTAGACTATGAGATCTTGCAGAAGGTGGGTGATGAAGAAGAAGATGGGGGAGTTGCTCCAACTTCTCCCTACCATGATACTTCCACACAGCAATTAGAGATGGATTTGTGCAGTGGAAGTAGTCATATTATGTTCCCATATTTTTTTCACATGGGAATGAGCCATGAGACATCTTTATCTTGTGGTATACCCCCTGGGAGACCACCTAATTCAGATTTGATGGAATATGTTTCATGCATTGATGCTCCTTCCATAGATCCAGAAAGGAAGGGAGCATTAGGAGACCATGCTTCAGCGCTGAGAGTATGAGAAAGGTACAAAGAGAGGGAAAGCATTTTCCCCTTGACATCACTATCCATTCTCTTATCTCATACTGCACTGAGGAAAGATGCTGCAAGAATGAAGGTTGACACTACAAAGAAGCAAGAGAGGAATAGCAACCTTCCATCTCATACCTTTGGCATGGGAGATGTCAAAGAGGAGAAAAATGGGAGGCATGGCCTTCCAACATACACCTTAGACATTGAGGATGTCAAGGAGAAGAGAAAAAACATGGCAGCCACTTCAGTTGACACATTACCAGTGTTGTTATTGTTGGGCAAACTCGATCCATATTGGAAGTCCCAACTGTTGGTGGAATATTCCAAGGATCTTCATACATGCATGATTCTTGATGACTTGCTACATGAGGAGGATTATTCAATCCAAGATGGGGTCATCTATGATCATGGTAGGATCTTCTTATCTAGAGCCTCCAAGCTCAAGGAGAAATTACTACAATGGGCCTATGAGGAGTTCAGTTTCAGCCATGAATATTCTATGAAGCTCAACAACATCATCTTGAGGAGCTACTATTGGGAGGGCTTTGAAAGAGAACTATATCAGCATTGTCAGAGATGCATGTACTTTGTGGAGATGGGGCAGCAACCTAACTCTATTGGAGAGTTAATTCAGCCTTCTCTTTCCCCTCTTGAGGGAGAAGATAGATCTATGCACCACTCCAATTTTTCGAGGAGGACAATTGGTGAGGAATATGCTCATGTAAAACAAGTTTATTTTTCTGATTGTATGTGTTATTTCACCATGTTTATGTAGGCCACGACTCCAAGGAGGAGTGATATATCTTGTCAATCTCATGGAAAATATAGGGCCACAACAATTTCTGCACTTGGCCACTCCCTTGGTGGACAAAGGGAGAGCTTGTTTCATGATGGGTGGTTTCCTAAGGTACCAAACATATCTCAGACATTCAGCTATAGTGAGATGGCATGGGGTGCAAGTAAGTGGTGGGAAAACCACTTACCACATCTTGGGTTGATGCAGGCAGGAGATGCATTATGTTGGTTCCACATGTGGGACTATGACCCACCCCCATATGTGCACCATTCTATTTTTTTGTACATTATTTTGCTCCCATACATTGATGACATGCTTATACTTTTTATGGGAATCTATGGAGGGAGGATGGGAGGTATGTATGTGCCTAATGGGCTGAAAATTCCCCATGTGTTTTATGTTATATATTTCAGAGGGAACAATAGGCAAACCATGATTGTTTCACATGAGGTATTGTTTCCTTGTGGGATGGATTTTGCACATCTCATATTGACTATGGAGGAACAATTCATGGAGGTTTGGATTGGTGAGCATCTAGCTTATGATGAGAGCTTGATCTTTGATGATGTCACCAATGGAGGAGAAGTGTTGCAGCACTCACCCTATCAGTTGCTTGAGGACAAGCAAAATTTTGGAGGGGAGGACTGTAATATTCCTACCTAGCTTCAGCTAAGAGGAATATGAATTTGTGCTTTATTTTCTGTTTCATGAATAAATGAATAAAGGAGGACATGTAAATCTCCTGAAACAATGAATAAATCAATGCCTATGTGAACAGAGACATATCTGGGCCATGTAAATAAACTCTTGCAGGTGTGAATGGGTTTGAATCATGAGATTGGGTCAACCTTGACCAAATCAACAGCGCAGTCTAGGTGCAATGAACCTCATGGATACACAGCGTAGTTTCAGATGAAGGCACCACATGTGAAAGGAGCTAACTCATTGAAGTGGTTTAGGGTTTGACAAGGTTTTCATCTTATAAAAGGAGGAGGACAGTAGGAAAAGGTTGTTGAGGATATTATGTTCTGAAGGTATTGTCTATTTAGACACTCCTCTTTGGGTTTTCCTATTTAGGATTCCCACCTCCTTCCTTGAGCAACTCTTGGAGGAGCTTTGTTTTCCTAGTCCACTATCTGGCATTTGGCCAAGCCACATCTTGCATCTACAGCGCAGTCCTATTTAGGATTGGGTTGTCCATGTGAGGTGCAGCAAGTGGAGAATAGATATTTTCAGATATATGCAATTCTAACACTCCTTCTCACTGGGAAAGTCATTTATCCCTTTGATAAGTCTGTTCTATACCCTTTGAGCTTCAGATCCACAAATTGGCAGTAGGCCAAAGCATTTTCAGAGCCTACAGCGCAGTCCCTCTTCCATGACTACGTTATTTGCAAGAGAAGAGTTGCAAGGAGACTTGGCATCATTTTAGAGGAGAGATCTCTAGTGATTGGATTCTTCCTCTCACTGTGGTGATCCATGGATTGGCCAATCAATCCATGTTAGTTCAGATATGATCTTCTGCATATGTTATGATTCATAATTTTCCAAATACTTCTGCAGATTTGTGACTTAGATCTCAGATCTACTCATTGTTGTTCATGTTTTGCTGAGATCCCCAAGGGGAGTGTATAAAGGAGATTATCTTGTATACAGATCTAAAATAGATCTATAATTTTGTATACAAATATTCTCTAGATCTGATTTTTAATCTACTGCATGCTTCAGCAATGAAAATAACACTGTCAAGCTTATTCTGCCATTTCATGTTGTTGTAGCAGCTCATTTTGAGGCTTTTGTCTTGTACATTCTTTCTATTTCTATTATACATTGTATAAGCTGCATTGTAGATCTAATTTACTGATGTATAGCTGAAAGATGAACCTCCATGTTGGTCTCACACTTGTAAATTGATAAAATACATTATTCCTGAAGCAGTCCTTGCATATAGCTGCAACCCCTCTCTTTGGGTGTTTTTTAGCTAGACTAGGTTGTGGGAGATCTGTTTAACCCACCTAGTTTGATTTGTTTTTTCTCTCCTTTTGGATTTAGATATTAGATGAGCTGATATAAGGGATCCAGGAGGTGTAAACTCATTTCAGTGCACTGAATTCCAAGGAGTGCGTTATTTCAGCAGGCTTGTTGTGCAATCCCTATTTTGGGATATTACAGTTGCACTCTCTTGACACGTGGCTTCCCGCACTTCACATCGCAAAACTCTTACCTTACCTTGCGAATCCCTTAGCGCTAATTCTCATGGTTTTCGATTTGCGATCGCTGCCTTCACTTTCCGTCGTTCTATCTTGGTTGGATCCGACGCCCTGCGCTACACCTTCGTTATACCACTTCGCATTGCAGGTTATACTCTTTAACTTGCGAAATGAATCGTAAACACTATCCTTTGTGATAGGATATTTCTCTCCTCCTGCGATGTGACCTTCCCTCGTCGATCAACTAGATCCAATGGCTCTCGTCATGCTTGTAAATCCGACTAAGATTTTCTCTGCAGGCAACACAATATTTAATTCAACAAAGGAATGCATAAAAACTAAGGCCTCGCTGTGCCTGAAATCCGATTATATTTCTTTGTCTCTCATCCGTCGGTCTCTGCCATAACTCTGTCTATACGAAGTTCTTATAAACTTCATCTTCTCGCTCAGCTTCGTTGCGCCTGCAATCCGATTAGATTTCTTCGTCTCTTATCCCAGCTTTTCCTGTGCAAAGTTCACAGGAAGTGTTTCCTCATGCTCAATCTGTCTATGAATTATAGAAATACAATATGCATATATAATCATATAAATGAAATAATTAACTTTGACAGGGAAATAAAATCCAGGGGTTGAAACAGAGAGCCCGATCACAGTCCAAAACACTTGGAATTTATTTATAAAGAAAAATACATAGAACCGAGCCCTGAGATGGTTGGTTTTTACATTTGTTCCTACTCTCTGTTCAACCCTCTCTCACAACTATTTCCCTCTTGTTCTCTCTTTCTCTCTATGGAAGGCAGAACCCCACAATGGTGGATTTGGTTTTGTTTTATGCCTTTCCCAAAATCTCCATATGGTTGAGAAACTGTTATTCATTTTCAGAACAATATATTCAACTAAATGCCTAACTAATCCTAATATAACTATTCTTTTAACCTACATATTACAATGCCTATGTTATCCCAAATTAACTTTAAACAAAATACTTTAAAACTAAAGTCTTCAAATTATTAGGGCTGCTAGTCCTCTTCCCAAGCCACAACATGTGACCAGCTTGTCACATTCCCGACTTTGCCTTGATTCTCCTGCATCAAATAGGAACCATATCAATGTTACTTAACCCTTTATAATTAAATAATTTATTTATGAATCACATTATATTTCATTATTATTATTAATATTTTTCAAATGCCATTGATTATGTATTAATAATTGAATGAATTATGGCTCCCTCTTATTACTTTTATTAAGAAGTAAACATTTTTTTTATAATCTTCCTCTCCACACACGCACACACCCACACATAGATTAGTCAACATGGATATTCAAATAATTTATAATATTTTATTTAAATCAAGTTTTAAAAATATTTTTAAAAAATATAATAAATATACATCTTACTCACACTCAAAATAATATATATAGTTGTCTTTGTAAATTTCTATGTTACTTCACATGGACATCTAAATATTTTATTTGATAAGAGTGAGACTCAATTAATATATATATATATATATATAGAGAGAGAGAGAGAGAGAGAGAGAGAGAGAGAGAGAGAGAGAGAGAGAGAGAGAGAGAGAGAGAGAGAGAGAGAGAGAGAGAGAGAGAGAGAGAGAGAGAGAGAGAGAGAGAGAGAGAGAGAGAGATACTTGTCTTTGTAAATTTCTATGTTACTTCACATGGACATCTAAATATTTTATTTATTGTTGAGAGTGAGAGTCTATGATAATAAATAGATTCAATGGATTTGGGATTGTGTATGCTATACATCATAAGATCTATGAAGGCATACATACTCTACTTGCTCTAATTTCAAAGGTATGACCTCTAAGGATGAAATGGCATGCTCTTAAACATTAAGTTTTTTTAATCATATATAACATATACATTGTTGACAATGAACTATTTTATTTAATATTTATATTGAAATATATATTATAAATGACACGTTAATTCTATATTAAAAATTGAATGAATTACACCTTCTTTCGTAAGTTTTTTTTTTTTAAATTCTTTCTTGTTTTTGGATATTGAAATATTTTGTTATAGTGAACATTAAAATATTTTTATATACTTCAACATAAGTTTATATTAGTTAACCTAAATATTTAAATATTTTATATATTCTATTTAATTTATGTATTATAAAAAAAAACTAATCATCTTTTTTGGATTTATGTAAATAATAATAAATAGATTATGTCAAATAAAAAAATATTGGAATCTGTGAGATATCAACAACAACATTGACATCAAGTCATTGGTATATTCAGCTAGCCATCAATACCATTAATTAATCGAGCAACTTAAAAACCCCACTGGGGCCAAAAGTTGTACATTGTTGATATTGAACTGTTTTATTTAATATTGATATTGAAATATGTATTTTAAATGAAACATATTAAATTATATATTAAAAATTGAAACCAAATTGACACCTTTTGTATATTGTATAAATTCAATATCATGAAAAAAAACAATGTGTTTATCTCTGAGAGAAATTCCCGCACTATGCCAATTGTCTCACTCTGATCTAGGAAAAATCAGTTAATTACTTAACCAATGCTCAACCTCTGCTCAACATTCCTTTCTCACATGTTCCTGGAGGAATTTTCGCTCTATTAATTAGTAAATTCCCTTGAATTGATTGCGCAATGCATCCTTTGCCTCCACATGACTCTATAACTGACCTGTACAATTTTCTAATTATACAACTGATAGTTATCATCCCTTTAACCTCAGTCTCAATTGGGCCTTCCTTAGAATTGACATGCACCAACTTTTTATAGTGAATTATCATTTCATTGATTGATCACTACTTCTGAATTAAATAATATTTAATTCACTGCACCTCCCACTAGCTCATCACTCAGTTAGAACTTGTTAAACTATTTTTAACTCAATTTTTTGAGTTAACTAATTAAAACTCACAAATAATTGTAAATGGAACCCCTTAAATCATGGGAGACTCTACATTCATAATCTCTAACCCTCAACTCAAATTTCCTAAGCTAACTTAGTCATTCTGACTTACTTAACTAATACAAGTTGTCATGAGATGAAATTACAATTTCTCTTCCAATTTAATTAAGGGAAAATTAAATCAGAAGCCCCCTTGGGTTGCATTTCAACACTCCCTCTTAAAAAGAAATGGATTATCTGCTACCCTGATCGTGTCTATATGGAGTTTGAATTTGGTTCTTGCTAGTGCCTTCGTCAAGATGTCAGCATCCTGCTCCCTCGTGGGAATGTGCTCTAATGACGTAATCTACTTCTAAAAATAATCTCTGAGATGGTGATACCGGATATCAATATTCTTGTACCTCTCATGGAATACTTTATTAACCGATAGTTTGATGTAACTCTGGTTATCACAATATATCACCATCGGATACATATGTTGAAAAAAAAAACACCAAGTATGTTCCTCATCCAGATGGCCTCGCATATTTCCTGACTAGCCGCCATGTACTCTTCCTCTACTAAACTAAGTGAAAACAATCTTGTTTCCTATTGTACCAAGAAATTGTTGCCAATCCTATGTTGAAGATGCCTCCTGATGTGCTCTTCTGGTCAGATAGAATTCCTGCCCTTCTTGTCAGATAGAATCCCTACCCAATATGCATCAGTGAAGCCTTGAAACTTCACTCCCTCTATCTGCCTATACCATTATACATACTATGTAGTTCCTCTAATATATCTCAACACATACCTCCTTTCCTTAAAAAATACCTTGGTAGGATTAACCATAGCTTGGCTCAGCTAGTTAACTACATAGCATATTTCGAGTCACGTTTTCCCTAAATACATAAGTGAACCCACCAGCTGCCTATAAACAGTAGCATCCACTACTTCGCCCAAATTAGTATCCTCCTTCCTCCAATTTCCTGATAGAGGATTCTCCATGGGTTTGTTTCCCTCAATGTGGAACTTCCTCAAAACCTCCTTGGCATAATTTCCTTAAGATACAAATAGCTCCCCATATCTTTTCCATATTTCCAATCTGAGGAAATAGTGCAAGAGCACCATGCCATTCATCTCAAATTATCTTGCAAGATCTTCTTTGCAAGAATTTATGAGCTGCTCAATACGTGTCAGTATCAGATCATCGACATAAATTACAATAATAAAAAAATTACCATCAACCACAATATGATATAGGTTCACATCCACTTCACCCTTGGTGAAGCACAACTCGATGAAATATATGTCGATCCTGGTGTACCAAGCACGAGGTTCTTGCTTCAGCCCATATAGTTCTCTCCTGAGTCTGCACACATGTGACTCCATGTCTAAGGTCTCAAAACCTTATGGTTGCTCAATGTACACTTATTCCTTGATAACTCAATTGAGAAAGGTTCTCTTTACATCCATATGATGTATCCACCATCCCATCTACGTTGAGAGTGAAAGGAAGGATATAATATATGAGTACCTTACGACTGGTGCAAAAGAATCATCATAGTCAATACCCTCCACGTAAGAGAACCCTCTGGCCACAAAGCTAGCCTTGTGTTTCTCCACACTCCCATCTGCTACCTGCTTCACTTTGTACACTCACCTGGATCCTACAAATGACTTCCCCATTGGTATAGAGACAGCTTCTGATGCATTGTTTCTGATGATGGAGTCATACTCCTCAATCATGGCATCAACCCACACTAGTTGTTGCACTTCTTCCTTGAAAAATGGTGGTTCTATCTCAATACCTTCGCTCATAAGAGACATGTATCTAGTGTACCACTCTCGGGACATTCTCTGCCTGCAGTCTGAAGTGGGTTCTCCCACATTCTCTCTCACATCCAACATTAATCTGCCAGCCTATCTAGTGTGCTTCCTTCCACCTTTGATGGATTGCTCTCTATGATTGGTTTCTACTACTCTCTCTTCCTTTGCTTGTGACTGCTATACACCCTAAGGTTCATACTTTGGAGTTGAGATATCTTGATGTAGGAGCATCCTGCTTAAGAAAATCATTGTATATTTGGTTGACTTAGGAGGTCTAATGTTTGATAAGGAATTTAATTTATTAATAGGAAATTATGTATATTTTGAATTATTTGAGTGAGAAATATGTGTGTGAGGTTTTTAATGTAAATATTCTCAAATATGTGAGAATATGGGAGATATTAGACGTGTAAATATCTCATGAAGATCTTAGGGATTAGTAGATCCTAGAATAGGGAATTAGTTGAGTTAAAAGTGGATTAAGAGATTTTAGGAATTAGTTGAGAGACCTATGGATAATATCATGGATCTAGAATGATCCATAACTATGTAATTGTTCCTATAGATGTAAGCCTGCATATGGGAGGAATATGTGGGTGTGAGTGTGTGCGAGAGAGTGATGAGATGTGTAGAAGGCAAAGGGCTCGATATGCCCAGATTTTGTATATCAGGCCAAGTATTTTATGTTTTTGGAAAATTCTTACTGAATTATATTTTTATGTGCCTTTGGAACGTGAATATCTCTGTCAATGTGAACTAAATGCTAAATAACTATGTTCCTATATAGGTTATGAATGGTTCTAAATTCTTGAATTGTTATGGCTGGAAATTTCTGGTGGTGAATGGCTATAGGAACAAATGATTCCGAAATTGTGTGGTAAATTTGTAGTTTTATTCTGCTGGGTTTTTGGTGTTGGCTTGAAAATTTTTACTGTTGAACTGACGCAACATAAAAGACTTATTTTATTTATGATATTTTCAAATCAATGTGTAGAGAATAAAAAGTATAAGAATACACCGAATTGTCAATTTGCAGTAATGAGAGGATTGCTCTGCGTTGAGAAATATTGATGAAATTATTTATTACTAATATTCTGAAGTATTCTCTTGTGAAATCATTGTTTGGAGGTTTGATTGGAAAGTATACAAAATATGTGTGCAATAATTGTGTAATACTCTGCATGAGAAATTGATGGAATGGTAAGCCTTTGTGCTTTTAATTTCTGAAGCATTGTGCTACCCTCCAAATAAATCAAAGGTCGATAGTGGCTGAATTGGCATGAAATGTTACAAACAGTCAAAGCTTGCGTCCTCGTTTCAATGCAATAGTTTAATTCTCTGTGAATTTAAATCAGACACAACATGTTTGAAGTGCCAAAAAAATGGGTGTCGATGAAAATGTTGTAACTAGTGAGGATGCAGATCGAATTTGAGGTGGATCGAAGCTCTGTTCAAGGTTGTGGTGTAGAGGTAATTCAAAAGCTTTTGCGTAGAGTTTAATGGGAACATAATTTAATAAACACAGAGTTGAACAACATTGCAAGAGTGGCACAATCGTCTCAAGCAGGTGGTGTAGCAGAAACAACAATTATGTTCCTGAAAAAACAATTATTTTCTTGTTCACAATATACAGAGATTCCTGTTCCCGCGGTTCATTTTTTGTTCTTGGACCAGTGGTTCAATTCCTCTCCCGAAAGTTTATTTCATGTTCATGTTCCGGTAGATGGGTTCATGTTCTCACCTCCAACATTCTCATACAAGGAGCTGCACTGAAGGTAAACAAGCACATGGGTTTTGAGCATCAAAGAGTTGACATGCTCATGTGTTCCCTTAATCACGATTAGGTATTCCATTGGACCATTAGTGCAAAACTCTAAAAATAAATCCTTCCATGTTTATGTATAGCTAATATGAGTAAGGTTTTAATAATTATGATAGAGAGGGAAGGGTTGGAGTATCTTTCTTGAGACTTGTAGTGTATCCTTAGAGTTTAAAGCTACCTAAAGTAGAGTATAGACGTGGTAGGTATCATCTCCTCAACTGCATGCAACTCGAGCTCCCTCCCAAGGGATGATTGCATAGCTTTTTATTCATATAATTTCACATATATTATGACCATTGTCATCCTGTGTGTTGGAAATTACACCTGTTAGTTGTGAGTTGTATCAATGTACCCAAAAAATTTCCCTAACTCTGTTGTTGGCTCTAGCTTCTTCCTAGCATCTTTGGTCACATGTAAATAAACATATGAACCAAAAATTTTAAAATACGACACATCCGATCTCTTACCTGAAAATGCTTCCTCTGGTGTACTCATCCCAAGTATCCAATGAGGACTTTTTTTCTACAAAAATATTTTTGTATTTCATGTTTCCACCCACAGATGCAATGGTAGGCCCTGATCATGCAACATAGCTCGTGCTGCTCCCACAATATTTATGTTCTTCGTTTCTGCAACCCCATTCTGTTGTGGGTTATGAGGTGCAATCAATTCTCTTCGAATTCCTTCTGAGGTACATAAGTTCTTGAATTCATTAGAGATGTATTCTCCACCATTTTCACTCCTCAACGCCTTCACCTTCTTCCTTATATCTTTCTCGACAAGTGCCTTGAACTCACAATAGTTGGAGAATGTATGATCTTTCTTCTGCATGAATAAAATACAACACTTTCTTGAAAAAAAAATCACATAATACATGTTCTTTTTTGTGGAAGCTTTTGAGAATGATCCACATGCATCTGAGTGAAATCTCTCAAGGATTGCCTTGGCTTGAATTTCCTTATCACGAAAGGTGGCTTTGGTATATTTCCCCAATGTACACCCTTTGCATTTGTCTCTCTGCACAAGAACACCCTTTGGAAGTCCTGTAGAAATATGTTGCATGATATCCAAAGCATTGTAGTGTAGATGGCCCAACCTCATGTGCCATAATTCATTGATGTCTCAGTTCTCCACCTTCTCTCCTTTAGTGCTCAGTGTTGTGTAATCTTCCACGTCCAGTTTGTAGAGATTTTTTACCCGAACCCCAATATTTTTCACCTGTCCCATGGCTTTTTGACGAAGGAATGCCTTTCCGTCATTGAATATCACATCATAGCCACGATCTTCCAACATAGCAATAGAAACCAAATTATTCTTTAAACCAGGAAGATACATGACAACTTTTAATGCGAGTGGATTACCTGACTCCCTCTAAAAGGTAATTGTACCTACACCAGTAGCTCTATACCGACCATCGTCACCCATCTTGATCAGAACTGGATCATGGACCAGAATGATAGCTCAAAATTCAAAGTGTTCAGAAGTGTGCTGAACTTGAGCAACCAGATAGTTCTCTTGTTCCTGATTCCGGCACCATGAACGGTTTGAAAAACTGACACCATATGAAGAAGTTATCGCAGTTTGAAAAGTCTAGTAAACTGCAAAAACTGGACTTTGACCAAGTTTGACTTGGCATTTTGGGAAATTAAAAAAAAAAAAATATTCCAAGGAATGTTCCTAGAATATTCCCTGAAATATTCCCCGAAATATTCCGTATGGTCGAATCGGCTCTTGATAAGTGGCAACGGGAGATTTGCCGTTTGATTGACTTTTTGGGTTTCTATCCAATGGGAGGCTACCATGTGGCAGGCCTAGAGGCCGCCACGTGGCCCAGGTTTTAGGTATAAAATTATGGTTGACTTCCCGGGAGTCGAACATGGGACCTGCCTGCCCGTGTACAAAGTCTTTGACCAACTCGGCTACACATTAGATCTTACCTCTATAGTCCACCAATTTAATATAACGTTAATGGGTTTCGTATTTGGGGTTTGGAGAGGGGCCAAACCCTCCCCCATGTAGCCTAAGCATTGGGATTCAAGGGCTAACTCCACAACCATTCCACATTTTCTGTTAAGTGTGGACACATGTCAACGGTTAGGGCTAACTAACCGTGCAGTCACCGTCTTGTATTATGTTAACCGCCAATCGTGACTGCATATTCTGGTCATATGCCCAACTTCGAACTTTAATTCCACGGTTTATTCAGGTGATTTAACTGGCGCACCCACTAAAAATGGCGGAAAACACTCTTTTATCTCCAGTTAACTGGAGTGCTCCAGATTTGGTGGAGCTGATGTAGGGGACACTGGGAAAATTTTTGTTTTGGCTCTATCTAGAGCTAGATTTGCCCAATTTCAGAGTGCCAATAGTAAATTTCGACTATATCCAACATTCCAGACTCAATGGAGTAGGTTTCAGATCCATCAAAGAGATTATAAGTAGGTTTTTTCATTAGTGAAGTTCAAGGGGCCACCAGGGGGCAACAAGAGTTTGAGGCCTAGCCAAGGGAGCTAGAGGTATTTTTCAACAATAAAATAATAAATCTTGAATATTTTAGATGTTTTGAAACTAATGAGATGGTTTATAGAGCCTGTAGAGGAATTTAGAAAGCCAAGAATCTTCAGTAAAGTTCCAGGGGCCATCAGTGCCAGCTTTTTCCAGCAGCAATTCAGGGCCTAGCCAGAGCAGCTAGAGACCATATGCAGCGAACCAATAGTAATTTATGATTGTAAAAAGCATTCAGAATCCATTGAAGGAGGTTTCATAATCTTTTCAGGACCTCTAGAGGTCGAGAACCCATCAGAGAAGTTTTTAGTGACCTTAGTGCCAAGGGGTGCCAATAGGTGTTGTAGGCGAAACCGGAGCAGCCGGAGGCCATTTTTGATGGAAAAAAAATCTATCCTCACTAATTTTTGAATTATGAATCCAATGAATGGATTTTTTAAATCCATTTGACAACTTCTAGAGCTCGAGAAGCTAGAAGGAAGTTTTGGGAAGCCTAGGGCAAACCGTAGAGGAAGGCCTAGTTTGGGGATACAGTGGTCATTTTGAGCAAATTATCAGTCGATTTTTGGTGTCTGATGTGTGCTGAAGACAATAGGTGTGTTTTCAGGGATAGAAACAGAATTATGAAGGAGTTAGTGCCATATTTTACCTCAGTATAGCTCAGTGCACCGACTGAAGGAATCGAGTCTAAGGAAGCTTAAAGTTGTTTGCAGAGTGATGACAACCATGAAAGGGATGTAGATGGTATTCTAAGCCCTTTGGATCAGTTCAATATCCATTGGAGTTAGGTGTGTAACTTGTAAAATAAACCTTACCATAATCCCAAAGAGCCAAGTCAAGATGACAAAGCTCAAAGGAGACGTAGCCCACGATATTTGGGTGAACTCCTAGATTATTTTTTTTGTTATGTGTGGATTTTTTATTGTTGCATTATATTGCTGTTACACATGTTTAATTTCAGCAATAACAAATGGATTTAATACACTTAAACAATTAAAAATCATACACCACTTTCAAGCATAAATTCCGCAAAATGTCCAAGTATAAGCTAGATCTTTTATTTGTTTAACTGAGTGGGAGGTTCTTGAAAAACATAACAAGTTATCCAACCCATTTTCAGATCAGGATGGTATCATAGCACTTGGTTTCTTGATTAACATAGCAATAGATTTCTTGTATAATTTGAAAGGTGCTTAAACAGTGCAAACGATTGATTGTTTTACTGTTTGCAAATTGATTGTTGCTTGAGTTTGGTAGAGATGAAGGGAAAGCTACTAATAGCTAAGTCCAGGAGAGGAAAAGAAGGAAGAAAGGGCTGAAGGAATCTTCCTTACCCAAAGGACCTCAAGGTCATCCTTGAAGAACAAACACTTTTGTCAAGTTGTTTGTTGTTTGGCTACTTGAATAAGAGCTTGTCTCTACAACCTTTTTGTTCAAAAGCTTTGTCATTTGTTTTGAAAGCTTTGTGAACTTTGTTGAAGTTATTTTAGTTCATTTTCATGATGAAAAATTCTTCAAGTGAGGTTTCAAAATCCTCCTCCTTCACAAGATTCTTCGATGAAGATATGAAGCGTGACTTCTAGATCTGGAAGGACATGGTGCAAATTTTGTTTGAAGATAGAAGAGAAAGCACTGAACTTCATGAACAATTGTTTGCTATGAAGAAAGAGAAGGGAGAAATTATTCAAAGAGTGAATGATATGGAGATGCAGCTCCATCAAGCCCAAGAGGCTTTGACCAAGAACATGCATGAAGCAAAGCAAGAAGATTGTAGACATGCAGCTTATGGCGAGCATGTGAATTCGTACAATTTTCAAGACAAGAACGATGATGTTATTTTGCAAGAGGAAGCTGGAACCTCTACTAGTTCATCTCCTCAAGAAGGAAAAAAGGATGAACATGCAAAGCAGCACATAGGTATAATTTTTCCCATAGTCAAGTTGATTATGTTTCTGCAAGGCATGACAATTTTGCATGCTTAAAAGGAAGAAAGAGTTGTTGTGCATATTTTGGTCGGTTTAACCATGATGTTTCGAGATGCTGGATGAGGAAGAAGACATACAGGAGGCAATTGAAGCAAAGGAAACTTGCAAAAAAGGTGCATAATATTTGCACACATTATCAAAAGAGGGGACATGTTGTTTCCCAATGTTGGACTTTGCATCCAACTAATCGTCCCAAGCACATGAAGCAAGAGGACAGAAAGACTAGTGAAATTGGAACCAAGGATTCCATTATTGATGTGAGAATGGATGTTTCATATGAAGAAGATTTTCAGTAGCAAAATTCGCCATGGAAGTGGCTTGGTAAGAAGTGGTTGGACTTCTTAACAGAGTAATACATACTCATTTGTACATATGGAAATATTAGTTATGTATGCATGTATTTTATGTTGTAATATCTTGTTTTTTTGAGCCACCTTGGATCAATGATCAAGGAACCGATGTTAAACTACCTTCTATAATTTCTAGCCAGAAATTTCTGAGTGAGTGCAAGGAAGATATTTCTTGATAGGAGGACAAGCGCATCCACGAAGGGAAGTGTCGACTACCTTCAAGTTGTGGTTCAAAGGCACTAGCTATGCAAGGCAAGTGTATGAAGGCTGAAAAGAAGAGGGTGTTGTACTCTCATCTACTGTAAAGATCAGTATATCAGTATTTTGGGGTCCAAAAGATTCCCAATGGGGAGGTGTGATCAGAACTGGATGATGGACCAGAATGATAGCTCAAAATTCAAAGTGTTTGGAAGTGTGTCAAACTTGAGCGACCGGATAGATCTCGGCTTCCTGATTCTAGCATCGTGAACGGTTTGAAAAATCGACACCGTATGAAGAAGTTATCGCAGTTTGAAAAGTCCAGTAAACTGCAAAAAACTGGAATTTGACCAAATTTGACTTGGAATTTTGGGAAATTAAAAAAATAATATTCCATGGAATATTCCCCAAAATATTTCGTATGGTCCAATCAGCTCTTGACAAGTGGCAACGAGAGATTTGGCGTTTAATTGACTTTTTGGGTTTTTGTCCAATGGGAGGCTGCCACATGGCAGGCCCAGAGGCCGCCACGTGGCCCAGTTTCGTGGTATAAAATTATGGTCGACTCCCCAGGAGTCGAACACAGCACCTGCCCACCTGTGTACAAATTCTTTATCCAACTCGGCTATGCATTAGACCTTACCTCTATAGTGCGCCGATTTAATATAACGTTAATGGGTTTCATATTTGGGGTTTGGAGAGGGGCCAGCCCCTCCCCCATGTGGCCTTAGCGCCGAGATCCAAGGGCTAAATCCGTAATTGTTCTTCATTTTCTGTTAAATTTGGACACATGTCAACGGTCAGGGTTAACTAACCGCACAGTCACTGTCTTGTATTACATTAACCGCCAATCGTGACTGAATATCCCGGTCATATGCCCAACTGAAAACTTTAATTCCATGGTTTATCTAGGTGGTTTAACTGGTGCATCCACTAAAAACGGCAGAAAACACTATTTTATCTCCAGTTAATTGGAGTGCTCCAGATTTGGTGGAGTTAATGTACGGGACACTAGGCAAAATTTGTTTTGGCTCTATCTGGAGCTAGATTCACCCAAGTTTGGAGTGCCAGTAGTAAATTTAAACTATATACAACATTATAGACTCAATGGAGTAGGTTTTAGAGCCATCAGAGAGCTTCTAAGCAATTTTTTGCATCAGTGAAGTTCAAGGGGCTGCGAGGGGGCAACAATAGTTTGAGGCCTAGCCAGGGGAGCTAGAGGTATTTTTCAACAATTCAATAATAAATATTGGATATTTCAGATGTTTTGAAAATAATGAGATGGTTTACAGTGCTTGTAGAGTAATTTAGAAATCCAAGAAGCTTCAGTGAAGTTCCAGCGGCCATCAGTGCCAGCTTTTTCCAGCAGCAACTGGGCCACTAGGGGCAACAACAGTTTGAGTCCTAGCCAGGGGGGCTAGAGGTATTTTTCAACAATCCAATAATCAATATTGGATATTTCAAATGTTTTGATACTAATGAGATGGTTTTTAGAGCCTTTAGAGGACTTTAGAAAGATGAGAAGCTTCAGTGAAGTTCCAGGGGCCATCAGTGCCAGCTTTTTCCAGCAGCAGTTGAGGGCCTAGCTAGAGCAGCTAGAGACCATATGCAGCAAACCAATAGTCATTTATGACTATAAACAGCATTCAGAATCCATTTAAGGAGGTTTCATAATTTTTTGAGAACTTATAGAGGTCAAGAACCCATCATAGAATTTATCAATGACCCTAGTGCTAGGGGTGCCGACAGGTGTTGTAGGCGAAACCAGAGCAGTCGGAGGCCATTTTTGATGAAAAAATAGTCTATCCTGATTAATTTTTCCATTATGAATCCAATGAATGGGTTTTCAGAGCCATTTGATAACTTCTAGAGCTTGAGAAGCTAGAAGGAAGTTTTGGGCGGCCCAAGGCAAACCGTGGAGGAAGGCCTTGTTTGGGGATGTAGTGCTCGTTTTGAGCAAGTTATCAGTCGATTTTTCATGTTTGATGTGTGCTGAAGATAGTAGGTGTGGTTTTAGGGACAGAAATACAAGTCTGAAGGATTTAGTGCCATATTTTAGCTCAGTGTATCTCAGTTCACCTACTGAAGGAATCGAGTCTAAGGAAGCCTAAAGTTGTTTGTAGAGTGATGACAGCCATGAAAGGGATGTAGATGGTATTATAAGCCTTTTGGATAAGTTCAGTATCCATTGCAGTTAAGTTTGGAACTTGTAAAATAAACCTTACCATAATCCCAAAGAGCCAAGTCAAGATGACAAAGCTCAAAGGAGACATAGCCCACAATATTCGGGTGAACTCCTAGATTAATTTTGTTGTTATGTGTGGATGTTTTATTGCTGAATTATATTGTTGTTTCACATGTTTAATTTCAGAAAGAAAAAATTGATTTAATACAATTAAAAATTTAAAAATCATACACCACTTTCAAGCATAAATTCCACAAATTGTCAAGTATAAGCGAGATATTTTATTTGTTTAACTGAGTGGGAGATTCTTGAAAAACATAACAAGTTATCCAACCCATTTTCAGATCACATCTCGATGTGCATCAAGAGATCCTTCTCCTCCAAGCTACTGAAGAATTATGTTTTGTCATTCATATGGAATGAAGCTCCACTATACAAGTACCACACAGAACCCATCACTGATGACACCATGCATGTGATGAGGGTGAAGTCCAACTTGAACTATGAATCCAATGATTCACATAATACTCCTCCTGAGGCATTCTTGTTTTTCTTCTTTTGTGGAAAATTTGTGGCATAGTGTCCATGCTCATGACAATTGAAACATTTTACCTTTGACAAGTTTGGCTTCTTACCTACCTTGTCGGACTCAGATTTGGAATGGGACACCTTCCCTTTTCCTTTCTTTCCCTTTCCATCCAAGAAAAATTTCTCCTCATCATCAGTATTTGATGATGATCCATCTCTGGTGCTCCATCAAATTTCTTCTTGTTCCAGATCAAACCATGGTGGCTCCCAATCCGGTAGCTTCTCCCTCCCATTAACATATTCCTGGTAGTTATTCCAGCACTTGGGAAGGCCTAGAAGAGCTATCCCACCAAATCATCTGAGGCGACAATTATTCCAACACTTCCAAGCTCATCTCGACACTGAGTGAACTTCGTCAAGTATTTTTGGATCATGTTACCCTTCTCCATTTTGATCTTATTGAGCTTGTCTTTCAGCGCCAACTTCCTGTTGTCACTTCTATTATAATAGAGATATTTCAAGGCCTTCTACATAGCATATTGAATTGCCTTCCTGAGACTCGAGATAATATGATATCTAACTCCCTCCAACAATATCCTTCTCACCTTTGCTACATTATTCTTTCATGCATCAAGAAGTTGAGCATCTGCTACTGCGAACTGAGGGATATCAGTGTCTATGAAAGCCTTCAATCTGTTTTCCTTGAGCACTACCTCCATCCTTTCCTTCCATGATATGTAATTCAAATTTCCCTCGAGTGCATATTCGAGTTAGAAAGCCATTGAAAGACATCCTTATCTGCTGTTGGATCCTTAAGAATAAATCTGTAAATTCGAACTTGATCAAAACAAAATTTTTCTTCTCTTCTTATTGTGATTACTGGCACTCTGATACCATGTAGAAAATATAACCAATGGATTCAATCTCATCTTGTAATGTACTAAAAAAAAAAAATTAATCCTTCTACAATTTGCAGAAACAAAACATGATCGCACAATCACATAACACGTAAGATAAAGAGACAATAAACTGCACAACACAATATGTATCTCGAGAAATCACACTACCTAAAACTCCACTATCTGTATATTGTATAAAATCAATACCATGAAACAATACAATCCTTTTCTCTCTCAGAGAAATTCTTGTACCTTACCAACTATCTCACTCTGATCTAGGAAAAATTAGTCGATTTCTTAACCAATTCTTAGCCTCTACTCAGCCTGCCTTTCCCACGTATTCTTGGAGAAATTTTCAACCTATTAAATAGGAAATTCCCTTGAATATATTTCACAATGCATCCTTGGCCTCCACATGACTCAATAACTGACCTGCAAAATTTTCTAATTATACAACTAATAGTTTTCATCCATTTAACCTGAGTCTCAATTGGGCCTTCCTTAGAACTGACATGCAACATATATTTATAGTGAATTATCAGTTATCTGATTGATCACTACCTATGAATTAAAACAAATTTAATTCACTAGACCTCTCACTAGCTCATCACTTATTTAGAACTAGTTAAACTGAGCTTAACTCAATTTCTTGAGTTGACTAATTACAACTCACAAACACTACAAGAAAAAAGGACATTGGTGAGGGTCATGCTTGTGACGGACCTTTAAGGTCTGCACCAATGTCACATATGGTGATGGTAATTAAAAAAGCGTCACTGTAAGTGTATATAGTGATGGTCCTTTAAGGTTCATCACCAAAGCCATTTTCAATGACACTTTTGGTGAGGGTCGTTAAAGGCCCATCACTAATTCTCTCTTTGGTGACACTTCTGGTGATGAACTTTTAATGACCCTAACCAATGCTCTTTTTGTTAATTTTGGTGACCGTCAAAAAAGTCCATCATCATTGACCATTCCAATGAGTTTTTGATGATGCTATGTGTCTGTTAATATATTTTTTGTCAAAATATAATGATTTAAGACCATTATTGTGGAGTATTTTTTTATATTATATCCAAGGCCATAGTGGTTAGATTCAGTCAAAGTTTTAAGAAGTAATTAGTGTGTATCATTTCCCTCAAGTAATGACTAGTCAAATAGAGTTTTCCTATGAGTCAACACATGATTCATATCTATTAAGTTTATTATCTAGCAAATTCCCTTTAGATAAAGTTCCACTAGTGTGTGTAGGGAATATATTATTTAATACATAATCAAGGTCTGAAAATTCTATTAATGAGAAATACCTAACACTCCTCAACAATCTGGGCACATCTTAAATTAATGCTTTGGCACACACTAACATTTCTTAGCACCTGGCATGCCTTGGAATATCTTTGTACCTAGAACATCTTGTGATGACACTGATGCCCAAGCACATGGTGGCATGCGCTAACACAACATGGAACTCTCCTAGCATGTATTGGTATGCATGTAGTCCCTAGCATGCCCTGGCACACCTTGATTGAATGCATTGACATACGTTAGCACTTGGCATGTATTGGGACCTATTATTAGTGTGCCTAGCATGCCCGTTTTGAAAAAGATAAAATCCCGACTTATTAACCCTCTTATTGGTTCTTCCTTTTGTTTTGTTGACACATATTGACATACCATGGCACCCTGCACATCCTTAGCACCTGGCATGTATTGTCATATCTTGGCGCTATTAATTGGCACATATAATTATCACACCCTGGAACTCCCAAGCACACTTTGGGAATTATTGACATGCCTTGATATTCCCTAGCATTCCTTACCAATGCTTAGCATACCTTGTCACTCCCTCCTTGACATGACATCTATCACTCATTAACACTAGTCTCTAGCACACGCTCCTCATATTCATTAAATTCCATGAATTTTTACCTAGTGCTCCCTTAATGTTTTGTTCTAGTACTCCTTAACACTGCTCAACATGTATTAGCACTCTCTAGCACACCTTAGCACTCTTCAACATGCCCTTCCACTCCATAGCATTCATAACACTCCCTGACCCATATTGGCGCTTGGCATGTGTTGGTGCTTGGAAAGTCTTAGCATGTATGGAATATGTTGAGATGCCTTGGTATGATTTGGCATGGTTTAATATTAAATTTATTTGAGATCAATTGTTGGAAAGTAGATGAGATGCAACAAAGGAATATGTGGCACTTAGAATGCACTAAGACTTTTCACCTGGCACCTATTGTCGCCTAGTGTTGGTGTGCCTAGCATGCCCATCTTGGAAAAGGTAAATTGATGACTTATTAACCCTCTTATGTGTTCATTTCCTTGTAGGTTAACTTGTTTCTCCCTTTTTTTCCCTTGACAATCCTTAGCACGCATTGACACACCCTTTCACATCTTGGCATGCCTTATCACTTAGCACATCCTAGCATGTTTGACATGCCTTCACACTATCTGGCACATCTTAGCATTCCTTGGCACTCATGTCCTCACAACTAGCCTTTAAATTTTTTCATGACTTGGGAACCCAATCAAGTCCTTGGCTACTGGAGTTCATGTGACAATATTGGCCTTCTTCAACTGCAACAACTTGACCAATTGCACCTACTACAAGTAGATTAATAGTGCCTTGTTCACCTAAGAACTGCCTATAACGCATCTTATGCCACGTCTCATGTCCAAGCTCAACTTGTCCCACTTAACTAGTTACCAAGACAAGGATCACATGATATAGCCATGGCCATAAAAAAAAAATGCAAGATAACTTACATAGGAAATATTTCACATGTATGTTCAGTTCATACAAATAGTAGAACATTAACTGAGAGTTTACAATAACCTCAAGATGCACAAGGCACACAAGATATAATCCTGCACAAGATGAGTGCCCAAAAACTTATACACAACAATGTACAATATGAAATTATCTAGAATAGTTTAAAACATGAGCATGTAGCCAAAATGTGCCACATCTCATATAAAAAAAGTAGCTAAAGGCAAAACAATGTTGTGCCTAACACAAAGTGATCTCCCTTTTTCTAAAACTAGTGCTATGTCGAGCCCTGTATAACAACCGTAGGATTGCCTCCTATAAATCCTACTATGAACTTATCTAGCTAACACACTTCATCCTTAGCACACTTGAATTCACTGACTCTCCCTCACACACACTCTTATTTGTTCCTTTCCATGCATTTTGACGTAGTTATCCCTTGATATGCCTCGACACTACCTAACACTCTTCAGCATGCATTGACATTGTCCGACATGTGTTAGCATTCCTTTTCATTATTTTTCATGCCTTGACCCTCCATAGCTATCATGCCCTCACAACTACCCTTACTTAATTTTCAACAGGAACCCAACCAAGCCCTCGCTTGACTACAAGAGCTTGACCAAGCTACGGTTACTACAACTATACTATGTTTTTGAAATGTGTAGCTTGGGAGGTACTCCAAAATCCTATTGAGATGGGTTTATGTGAGTTTTGTCACAAAAGTCTTTGTGGGAAAATAATACAAGAAAAGGGATTTTGGACCCAAGATGGGGTTTAAAATATAAATGAAAATTAAAGAGAAAAATTAATATCTCCTAAGGTCTAAGTGGATAGAACCCATAAGTTCTAGAGGGTTCCTTAGGAAAAACTATTTAAGGAGGCCTTAGGATGAAGGAAATACAATCAAGTGAGAAGAATATCATTTGATTAAGGGGGCAAAGAGAGATGTAGTCCTAAAGTAGGTCAAGTACGAGGGACGAGTAAGGGTTGCTAAAGGGAGGTCATGATCATCCTCCAAGAGAAAGATCATCATGTGAGGGTTCACAAGGATGTTGCATACCTTAATGGTCGGTTCGAGATAGGAAGTAGGATTTCATATTGTTGGTTCTCTTCTGGAAGATCAAGCTTAAGAGAGGTTGCTCATGAGAATCTGGGCATGTGATTTCAATGGTGTCTTTGTGTGAAGGCCTCATCAAATTTTGAAATGTTGAAATTTGCAATGAGAAACAGTGAAATTGGAAACTAGAAAGGATTAAAAAAAATGCACCCACACTGGTGAGGAATTTTGATGCACCAGGAGTGAGGAATGTGGGGCGTCTAATTTATTTTTCCCTTAAATAAATTCAACAATAAATTGTAATTTCATCTCATAAAAACTTGTGTCAGTTAACTAAGTCACGATGACTGAGTTAGCTCAAGAAATTCGAATTGAGGGTCTAAGATGAGGCATCTAGAGGGATTCCAATATTTTTGGGTTCCAGTTGCAGTTGATGCATTAGTGGGGTGCAGGTGTGAATTAGTTAACTCAATTAAATGAGTTAAAATCAATTTAACTAGTTCTAACTGAGTGATGAGCTAGTGAGAGGTCCGGTGAATTAAATTAGATTTAATTCGCAATGAGTGATCAATCAGATAACCGAAAAATCACTATTAATATTTACATGCATGTCAGTTTTGAGGAAGACCCAATTGAGACAGCGATTGAAGGGAACATAACTATTATTTGTATTTAGAGAAAATTCCCATGTGTAATTATAAATTCACTGGGATGCCATGATGGATTATGCAATCAAGGAAGATTTATTTTTCTAATTAATAGGGATTTAATTCCCTAGGAATTGCATGAGAAAGGCAGGCCAAAGAAAGGTGGAGAATTGGCTAAGTACTAGACCGAGTTTTCCTAGATCAGTGGGAGACAATTGGCAAAGTGCTGGAGAATCTCATGAGAGATTAAGCATTGTATTGTTTCATGATTCCTTGACTTAATACACAATATAGATAGAGGAGTTTTGAGCAGTTACTTTCCCCAGATACATATTGTGTTGTGCGATTGATAATTTCTTTCTCTTACTTATATTTGATTATGCGATCGTGTTTTGTTTCCGCAAATTGTAGGAACATTCAATATCTTGTTTTAGTACATTACAAGATCATATTGAATCTTGTTGGTGTAGTATACCTAGGGGGAGATAATATGGTACAAAGGAGGTATCAAAGAAATAAGAGGTAATAATATAAGAATGATAAATAATTGGGCCATAGTTAATAAATAAGGTGGTTAACCCACATTATGTAAGGGACCACATGTAGCTAGGGAATAAAGTGATGAGCCCATTGTATTGGATGTATGGTATTGAGAGACCCATGGTAACTACCCATGGTATTGCATGTATGAAACCTATATAGAGGCTAGAGACTCTCCATTGAGGGATGTCAAGGATTATTGTATTGGCAAGCATATGGCTTGTGGAGTGATTTCCTTCCTTAAGGAGTGAATGTATGGTGTTGCCCTACCTTAAGGGTTTTGATATTAATGAAGATCTGAAGTTTTGTCTTCTATGGTGTTATTTCTTGGGCATATTTTCCATTTCTATACATTTTCTTATCAGATCTATTACAAATGGTATCGGAGCACTTTCTTGGGCAAAGTTTGGAGATTTGTTTTTTCATTTTTTGCAGGAAATTTTTGGGCAGCGAGTTTGTAGAGCAGATCTGGAAATTTTGGTGAAAAATTTTCAGAAATAAATATCAGATCTGGATTCCTTATCGAAAATTACCCAATTTCAAAAAAAAAATCAGTCGAATCGGAGTCCGGATGAGGGTGATATCGCTGATTTAAATTCAGCTATGTGACAGAAATGTTTCTGACGGCAATTTTTGTACGGCGGCTCTCCTGACGTTTTAATAGATTCTGGTGCAAAATTTCAGACAACCAATTATAGATCTGAGCTTTCCTTGAAAAATCACCCGATTTCAAAAAAAAATCGGTCAAATCGGAGTCCGGATGAGGGAGTTATCACTGATTTAAAATCAGCCATCTTTTCAGAAATTTTGTGACGCCGAGGCAGTTGCAGCGCAAATCTGTGTTTCCAGAGTGCCTAGATCGGGATTTCAGCAATATGGTTAGATGCAGAATGGCTATTCCATTTTTGAAAACAGGTTATATTAAGGATTTTGAGTTATATTGACCGAGTAATGTCCATTTTAAATTTTTGCCAAAGTAAGTGATTTTCTTCAAAACCCTTACTTTATTTTATGGATTCTCGCAAGATGAAGTTTACAGGAAAAGATGATGGTCCTACTATTGAAGATTTTTTACAATATCACAAGGATCACTACCAAAATTTTTGGATAGGCTCCATAGGGCTTGATATGGAAGATGAGGCAAATGAATGGTGGATCTCACTTGACAGCGCAGTGAGGGAACTTCCCGAGAAACAACTTGAAAAAGTCCTTTTGGACAAGTGGTCACAAGCCGGAAAGAAGGATAGTAAGAGCCATAAAGACTTATTTTCTACTAATATTTCCATATTACAGGTTCATGGACGTATTCAGAAAGAGAACATCATTGTGTCTATCATTCCTAGTTGCAAGCATAATTGTATCAATGTGAATTTGGCAAAAAAATTGCAAGTTCTAGCAAAGCATATTGAAAACACACAGGTTGATAATGAAGATTTTCAAATTTATAAAGATTTGAAGATTTCTATGGATAAGTATGTGTTGCGTTCTGATTTTTATGCTTCAGATATGGATGATGTGGACGTTGTTTTGGGACACCCTTGGATGGAATCCGTTGGTACTGTCAATTTTAATGTGCAAAAGAAATTCATGAAACTCTGGTATAAAAAGAAGAAAATTACATTGCACGATATTTGCATTAAGAACCATGCAGAGATCGAGGAGGCAGAAGCAAAAATATCTAATGAGACAGACACATCAGATGATGAGCCTTTGATGGTAGACAGCCAAACACAGACATCAAAGCAAGTACCAACAAAAGAACCTGACACCACTCCATCACCAATAATGGAGGAATTAAGGAAAGATGTTCCATCAGTTAAAGCTTCAACATATCACCACCCGCATCACCCAGCAAGACAACAACCAGCAAGGTGGCAACGAATTAGCAACAAGGACAACAACCCCTGGATGACACATAGAGAGGTGCGACGATCCACCCACAACACATCAACACAGAAGAACCACCAGAACCCACTTCCATCTCAAGTGAGCGAGACATCGACTAGATCGAGTGTTCACCTTTCTCTGGGATGGCTGGATGCACGTGAATGGTACCAGTGGAATACTCTTTTGAGTAGATCTTATTATTTGTGTTCTTCTTATGTTTCGGGGACGAAACATGATTAAGGGGGGTGTAATGTAGTATACCTAGGGGGGATAATATAGGGTACAAAGGGAGGTATCCAAGGAAATAATATGAGGTAATAATATAAGAATGATAAATAATTGGGCCATAGTTAATAAATAAAGTGGTTAACCCACATTATGTAAGGGACCACATCTAACTAGGGAATAAAGTGATGAGCCCATTGTATTGGATGTATGGTATTGAGAGACCCATGGTAACTACCCATGGTATTGCATGTATGAAACCTATATAGAGGCTAGAGACTCTCCATTGAGGGATGTCAAGGATTATTGTATTGGAAAGCATATGGCTTGTGGAGTGATCTCCTTCCTTAAGGAGTGAATGTATGGTGTTGCCCTACCTTAAGGGTTTTGATATTAATGAAGATCTGAAGTTTTGTCTTCTATGGTGTTATTTTCTTGGGCATATTTTCCATTTCTATACATTTTCTTGCGAGGATCTATTACGGTTGGTTAGATTTTCTACATGGTATTAGAGCAGGAATTTTTTGGACGGTGAGTTTGCAGAGAATATTTGAAGATTTTGGTGTAAAATTTTAAAAAACAAATAGAATATTTGGAATCCTTGTGAAAATCTACCCAAATGGAGAAAAAAAAAGAAATTGGTCGAATCAGATCTCGGATGAGGGAGATATCATCGATTTAAAATCAATTCTTTTTTATAAACTTTTTGTAACGTCGGGACAATTACATTGTGCATGAGTCAAGAACCTATATGTACTTGAGGTACCATATGCATGCAAAGATTTGAGGAGAAAGGCAGAAGTTAGAGACTTTGTGGTTTAGAGGGAGCATAAATTACCTCTCAACATGCATTCTCATGAGAAGCAGTCTCAGAAGGTTGTGGAGTAGCTGCCACGATTGAAGAATTAGAGAGGAGACCGAGTGGAAGCATCCACTCAAGCAGAGACCTCCATGAGGGGGGAATTTTGAGCCAGATAGGAAGAGGGAGCACATTAATCCATACCTATAGGTGAAAGGTGGGGCGATGTGTAGAGATAATCCAAAGATAAGAAATTTGGGATGGTGTTTGGTCAATTTAGTGTGTCCTAAATTTCTACATTAATTTATCAATCCGGGATTCGTAAGCCGATGAAGTGTGGCGCACTATATGTGCAAGATAACCTATTTCTTACCTTTTTGTCGTTTTTGGTTTTCTAATGTGAGATGGAAATTCTAAAATAAAAACAAGTATGGTTATGATTGTTCAAGGAAATTATATCCTTTATAATGATTTACCAACTTCAAACTTCAAAAGGAATTTGAAACATACAATGACAAAACTGAAAGGAAATGAAAATGTGCTGCTAGCCTAATAAATCAAACATTGAACTATTAAGCATGAAAACCAAACTATCATTGCTACTGTCTAAACACAAAAGAAACTATGCTTAAAGAAATCCAAGAATTGCAACAAAGTAAATCTAAATCAAATTACATCAACTTATATTCTGATCCCTCGCCATTAGTCCAGCTATGGCTTTCGGAGGTAACCATAAACAACTTGAGCAATCTGATATCTAATTTGCATAAAAAGAAACTAATATCAAACTACACACTCATACTTCAATCCCTCACCATCAGTCCAGCTGTGGCTTTCGGAGGTAACTGAAAATGACATGAGCAATTTAATATATCTAACTTGCAGAAAGTAAACTAATATCAAACTAGACACTCATACTTCAATCCCTCACCATCAGTCCAGCTGTGGCTTTCGGAGGTAACTAAAAATGACATGAGCAATTTAATATATCTAACTTGCAGAAAGTAAACTAATATCAAACTACACACTCATACTTCAATCCCTCACCATCAGTCCAGCTGTGGCTTTCGGAGGTAACTGAAAATGACATGAGCAATTTAATATATCTAAATCTAACTATGGAAACAAATGTGCAAGACTGAAATAAACAAAGAAGTACTGGAATTAGACAAAAACTAAGAAAAATAAATTAGTAGCAGAACAATATTGATTCCATGTCATTAGTCAAAAGATATGCAAATGCCCGGGCTTCCTATTTGTAATCTGAAACAAGAACACTGATCAGTTAACATAAAACATGAAAGATTATGGACAGAAGTAAAGTGTAAAGAATGAAAGATTATAAACAGAGATGAAGCATAAATACCATGAAAGATGCAATGTATAAACACATGAATGACTTATGGCACAATGAGCTTAAAGAAATAAAACAAGAACTATACAATAATGCACAAAACCTCAGCGTGTGCAGGGGCCCTCTGCACCAGCCTTGGCAACAGCCTTCAAATACGAATTACGCTTGGAAATAGAGTCTTCTTATATATTAAAATGCAGTCATAACAGAGAGGTGATATTACGGCACAGTGGCAACGTAATTACATTACAGAGCTATCTGGAGGCTAATCTAATATGCGTATGCAAATGCGTTATTTATAACAAAGGTAATATAACTAATTCCCTAAAGTTTGTGCTGATGGAGACACGTAAATCATCACGTCCAGGGATCCAGCATCATGGCCGCAGTGAGGAGTAAATCTATGAGGAGTGGATGTTGGATTCGGCTTATGGAGCCGTGTACAGGTGTTGATGTGTCTCCCGTAAGTTAGAAACGGTCATGCAAATCCTGACGTGATGAGAAATAGAGTCCTGTCACCGTGGGACTCTACGGTTGACTTCCACTTGGCCACCTTTGACCACAACCTCCTTAAGTGAATTTTCTCGAGCCAATAGGACACGATCCATGTCCACATCATTTCTGACTTGCCCATGTGGCTCGTTTTTCCTGAAGACACCTGTAACATAGACTTTCACAAAATGGTTGCGGAAAGTTGCAGCAGCTGCGGAAAGTGGCAAGATTCCGCAGCTAAATGAGAAAAAATCTAAATCAAACAACAGACACAAAATATAGTTAAAAACCATTTTAGATGCTCTTTTACAATTAATATACAATGATATTGACAACTTGGAAGGTTCAGGTGAATGAAAAAGGTCTAGAACGGTGTATAGGAAAGATGCAGATTTGAGACTCAACATACCCCCACTGTGAAGGTGTTGCATGTCCTCATGCAACCAAAATTTTGATAATCCTTTTTCAGTTCATATGCCTTGACACTTCAGCCAGTACATCCAATCCTCTCCTCTTCTTCCTTGGTGCTGCTAACATCCCGGGCTTCTTCATTAAGCATCTAAATTTGATATTAACCAGTGCTCTGCTTAACTTCTGGCATTTCTTTTTCAATTTCTTGTTCTTCTTCTGCCATATTCCCAGATGTAGCATGGTATTATCATGAATGATTTTGTCCAATTTGCTTTGTTCCTTCAATGCCTCATTTTCATTTTTAATGTGTTTATTTAAAAGCTCTAGCTCAAAGACTTCTTGTTTTAGTGATTGGACTAGATCATCTTGTACTGTGTGAGGCTGGATGGACGAAGTACTGGGACCTGTAGCTGCCTTTTCCAAAGATTCTATATAATCATATACTTCCTGCTGCTTGGGGTCTATATCAGGTGTCATTTTTATTGGGCTATCCCCAAAATGCCGTGAAGGAGAGTTATCTTCAAAATCTGGCTGAGAAGGGCTCACATCAACATCTTGCTGAGAATGGGATGGACTATGTTCAATGTCTGACTGAGAATGAAATGAACCAGGTTCACTAATTGACTGAGAGTGAGATGGACTATGGTCAGCTGGGGATTGTTCAGATGTTTCTTCTCCCAAATCAATAAAATGAGGTCCCTTCGTTTGCGTTTTCCTCAACTTCCCCTTAAGCCTGGAACTTCTTCTCACACGCTGTGGACCACTGTCTTTTTGCTTTTGTTTCCCTTTCTCTTTCTTCTTGGCTATAGATAACTGTTCTTGAAGATGAACCAATCTCTCAGATAACACTTGATGATCTTCTTTGGAAGAAGGGGTTTGATGCATAGCCTCAATACTTTTTCTCTCTTTTGATGTTATTGGCTTTTTACCCTTGGTTTCTTTCTTCTTCCTTTTTGACAGTCCCTCTTCCCTACTAGTTCTTTCAATTGTAGTAGTAGGAGTACTTTGAGTTTCATCATTTGTTCTTTTTCTCCTACTCCTTCTTGATGTGCTACCTTCAGAAATTTCTTGAGGTTCCTCAAAGAAATTTCTAATCAAAAATTGTTCCCATGTGTCCTTCTTCTCCTTTAACTGTTTTTCAATCAAAATTTTCACAAGACCATGGTGATATAGATGTGGTTCTACATCCCCTAAATGTTTCTGAATAGTCACAGACATCTTCTTTAAACTATTTAATAGAAAATATGGCAGATTGAGGGTCTGGTTATCTAGAAAGTTCATCAGCAATCTGGTATGGTACATATACATTGACCCAAAACGGCCCTCACAGGTGATAAATTTTTGAACAACTAGCAGCAAAGTAGCCCATTCCTCTTTCAAAGCATGAACAAGAATTCCTCTTTTAAAAATAGTTATGTCCATACCTGGGTTATGTAGAATCACTCTCTAGGCTTCATCACTAATGCTTTTATTCTTAAACCAACGTTCACCCTCTTGAAGAAGTTCTGTGGCAGATGCTATAGATGCCTCATTCACCGTAAACTTAAGGTCTCCAATCTCTACCTCCAGGCCATTGAAAGACCTTGCAAACGCTTTTGTCACCTCTTTATGGTAGCCTCTAAACTTTTGGATAAACCGCAGCCACTTTTCCTTCTTCAATATATCCCTGACTTGCAGATATCCTTCCATGAATTTAGGTCCCTCTGGTTCTGCTCTCAACAATTTACCCATCCTTCTTTCTGCTCTTTAAAAACTTGCCTGCGTGAGGAGGGTTCAATGGAAGTAGGACGACTGAATGAACAGAAATGAGCACGATGACTGTAGGTAGATATCAGAGAGTGGGTATACAGACTGTAGCGTAACAGAGAACGAAATGGGGTGAAGCGGAACAGAGAAGGGTTACGTGAGCACGGCGGAAATGCGGCTGTGAGATTAATAGAACAATAGGAGGAGTATAACACATCCGACAGTGTTTTAAAATTTGGTGGCTGCAAAATAAATGTAAGCACGTTTAAACAACGGCTACGGATTTTATGCGGCTGAAAGAAGCCGTAGTCAAATCAACTACGTTTCATTGTCACAGGTGGAATATTGGAGTATGAGTGAAGATCAAAGGTTTAATTATGGGACCGTTTGAGAATGAATGCGAGGATTGTGGGAGGATTGTACAGAGATCATGGAGTGATTACGGAGTTTGTCAATATAATCATTGCACATAATGGATGGAGCTTATGGTTTATAACTATATAAAAATGTGTTTTAAATGCTATTTGAAATAAATTTTACTCATACCTTGGAATTCTTGCCATTTTTCCTTGGTCTTCAATTAGTTTCTCCTCATTGATATCTTGAATGCTCCATGTCTTCATAATTGGTCCTCATACCTGCATTTTATTTCATGATTATGGAAATAACATCTGGCTGTACATTCTTTTGAAAACAGAGTGGTAGCTGCGGAATCTGCTTCTGGCTGCGGAAACTGGTGTCAGCTGCGGAAACAGATGTCAGCTGCGGAAACTGACACAGCTATTATTTGGGTGAATGGAAATGAACAGATGACAAATGACTAGATGGAAATGGTCATGAAAAAGAATTTTATTGGTGAAATGGAATGAAAAAGATAAAATGAAGTGGAATGGAGTGAAATGAAGTGAAATGAAATGGAATGAAGTGGAATGGAATGGAGTGGGTGGTCACAAAACTTGTGAAATGAAAGAGATTTTTTTTGGAAAATATAGAGTGTCAGGTGTTCCTGATTTTCACCCTATATTTTCTGTATAAGACTGCCAATCAATGATTGGTTTTCAGGCTTATACAATTTTTTTTTTTTTTTTTTAACTGAAAAGAACAAAAGCTAGGCTGGTGGAGAAGAAGAATTCTTCTGTACCAGCCTGATTGCAGAACTTTCTTGAAACATTTTGACAAAATCCTCTTTTGAGAGTGTCTTATGATAAACTTTCAATCTATGGCCATTCACAATAAGAGGAGTTTGAAACTCATCAATGGTCTTGATTCTTACCGCTCCATTGCTAAAGATCTTGTCAATCTCATATGGCCCAAGCCAATGAGTCTCAAATTTTCCTTGAAAATCTTTAAACTTGGAATCAAATAACAATGCCCAATATCCTTCTTGAAATTTATTCTCTTTGATGTACTTGTCATGCCATTTAGCTCTTTGATATTGAACTAGATCAGTTCTTAAAATTGCTTCTTGTCTGATCTCATCTAGCTCGTTCAACTGCTCCATTCTATGCTTTTGGGCTTCTGATAAGTCCATCCCCAATTGAACTGCTATCTTGAAGGTCTTGACTTGGAACTCAATGGGAAGCAGGACTTCCTTCCCATAAACAAGTTCATAGGGAGAATGTCCCGTTGTATTTCTCCATGTAGTTCTGTAGGCCCACAAGGCTTCAGGAAGCCTTTCTGCCCAATCTCTTCTATGTAGATGAACAGTTTTGGTGATGATACTTTCGAGAACTTTGTTGGTAGACTCCACTTGACCATTTGCTTGCGGATGGTAAGGAGTAGATATTCTATGCTTGATTTTGTATTCTTCCATCAGCTTCTCCACCAGGTTGGATGTGAATTGGCTTCCTTGGTCTGTCACAATTTCTCTTGGAACACCAAAGCGAGTAAAAATATCCTCATAAAGAAAATGAACAACTGAATTTTCAGTAGCAGATACTAATGCTTTAGCTTCTACCCATTTAGTAACATAATCAGTGCAAACCAATATATACTTCTTTGCTTAGATGGTGGATTAATAGGTCCAATGAAATCTAAAGCCCATTTTTCAAAGGGTTCAATGAGTACCTGTGTTTGCAATGGCATTTCATTTGAAAGGGTAGGTTTCCCTACTCTTTGGCAGCTATCACACCTTTTGACATATTGTTTTGCATCTTTGAAGAGGGAAGGCCAATAATATCCCAAAGAAAGGATTTTATAGGTCGTCCTTTTGTCCGCAAAGTGTCCACCGCATGGTTCATCATGACATGCCTTAAGAATATCAGGCATTTCATCTTCCCTGACACATCTTCTGATCACAAGATCTGGCCCTGTTTTAAACAATTCGTTAGAAATCCATGAATATTTTGAACTTTCCTGAATAATTTTTCGTTTTTCATTTGGAAATAAATGTGAAGGCAGTTTCCCTGTAACCAAATAGTTAGCAATATCTGCATACCAAGGAGTCTTAATAGTTACTGCAAACAAGTATTCATCAAGAAACTTATCCTCTACAGGAGAATCTTCTTTAGTATTCTGAATCCTAGACAAGAAATCAGCTACTGTATTTTGTTTTCCTGGTCTATCTAACACAGTAATATTGAATTCCTGCAAAAGTAGGAGCCATCTTGTCACTCTGCCATTAGTAACAGGTTTGTTCATTAGATATCTAATCGCAGAATGATCAGTATGAATAAAATTTTCATAGCCTGTTATATAATGTCTAAACTTATTGATCGCATGAACAACAACTAAAAACTCTTTTTCAGTTACAGTATAGTTCAACTCAGTGGGAGTCAAATTTTTACTGGTATAGTAAATGGCATAAGGGACTAAATCCTTTTGACCCAACACAGCTCCTAGAGCTGTATCTAAAGCATCTGTAGAAATATGGAAAGGGAGTTTCCAATTTGGTCCTCTCAAGATAGGTGCTTTAGATATTCTTGTTTTCAAAGTTTCAAAGGCTGATTGACAATCAGGATCCCATTTGAATTCACAATCTTTTGTAAGCAATTTGAAGAGTGGAGATGCTATTTTAGTGAATTTTTCTATAAATCTTCTATAGTAACCAGTAAATCCTAGAAAACTTCTAACATCTCTTTGACAATTTGGAATAGGTAACTTGGAGATGACTTCAACTTTTGATCTATCAACCTTAATCCCATCTCCTGAAATATGATGCCCCAAAACAATCCCTTTAGTAAACATCATAAAGCATTTTTCATGGCTTAATGAAAGGTTTGTTTCTTTACATCTTATAAGGAATTTTTCCAAATTTTCTAATGCCTCTTCAAATGAATTACCATAAACTGTAAAATCATCCATATAAACCTCTACACAATCATGGATTAGATCAGAAAAAATTCCTAGTACTGCTCTTTCGAATGTTGCAAGTGCATTACATAACCCAAAAGGAAGCACTCGGTAGGCAAAAGTTCCCCATGGACAAGTAAATGTGGTCTTATCTTGATCTTCAGGTGCTACATGAATTTGATTATAGCCACTAAAACCATCCAAAAATGAAAAGTACTTTTTACCTGCTAATGTGTCTAATACCTGATCGATAAAAGGCAAAGGAAAGTGATCCTTCAAATTTGCTTTGTTCAATTCCCTGTAATCAATGCATACCCTCCATTTACCATTCTTTTTGGGTACTATAACCAAAGGAGAAACCCATCGGCTATCTGAAATTGGATAAATGAAGTTTACATTGAGAAGTTTTTGGAGCTCTTCTTTCACTATCTCCCCAAGATTTGGATTCATCCTTCTTTGAGGTTGTCTGATTGGTCTACTGTTTTCCTCAATATAGATATGATGGATGCAAGTCTTAGGATCAATACCCTTCATGTCAGTATACTCCCATGCAAATGTAGTAGAATTTTTTTGCAAGATTCTGGTTAGTTCTTCTTGTTGTGACTTCTCCAAATGTTTGTTGATATTCAATGTCTTTTCTGGAAAAATCTCAATAGCAGAATTACCAAACTCTTCCATAGAGTAAAGAGACATTTGTCTTGATGATAAATATTCTATGTCAGATTCCAATTGAAATTGTGTGGGGTCATATTCTGAAGATGTCTCAAAATTTTCTAATGTGTTCAGAATTTGACTATCTTCACTGATTTCAGAAATGGTAAAGACAGGTTGTATAGTGTCCTCATCATCAACCCATTCATTGTCTCCTACTTCTGTGATTGCTTTTGCTGGAGGATACAAATTGAATTTCTTTGTCGAATTACCATTAGAAATGTACATATCCCTAGATCTACAACTAATGAAAGCATCAGCTATGGCTAGCCAAGGTCTTCCTAAGATAAGTGGGTGCCCTCCTAGATTACTCTTGGGAGTCAAAATCATAAAATCTACTGGATATTCCCAAGAATCTAAGGAGACTGAAATATCTTCTAATACACCATCTGGTTTAATAATTGATCGATCTGCAAGTTGCAGTAAAGTAGGTGTAAAAAGGTTAGGAAGTTTTAGCTGGTCCATAGTATGTCTACTCATAATGCTGATAGCAGCCCCTAAGTCAATCAATGTGTTTGGAATTTCTATCCCATTTATATGTGTCTTGACAATTGGACTTCCTGGATCTACATACTTCTGCATGGTAGTTTTTCCCATCATAATATCTGCAATCTTTCCTACCAGGTGGATTCTTCTTGTGTCTTTTAGTTTCCTTCCCGGTATTTTGAAACTCAACTCCTTTATGGTTTTTGCTAGAATAGGAATCTCTTGAATGGCTTGTAGCAAGGGAATCTTGATACAAACATTCTTCAATTCATCTAGAAAGTCATAGTTAGGCAACAAGATTTGTTTTTCCACCCCCTTGTCAATTTGCAGTCTTTCAGGAAAAGGAGGTGTAGATGAAGATGCGGGTTGCTCAACTATAGGAGTTGTGGATGTTAAATTTTCTTTTTCTTTTTGAATGTTTGAATTTTGAAGAGATTCTTCCTCAGAACCCTTATTGACTTGAAGAGAATCCTCCTCAGAGGTATCTTGCTCTTGAATATCTATAGAAGGTTTTTCTAAAACTCTACCAGATCTGAGTTGTACATCGTTGAGAGGAACAATCATATAGGTAGGAAATTGTTGCCCTTCTACCATGTAAGTATTCTGAGGATTCTTATTGTTAGGATTTGGCAATGGTTGAGCTGGAAGTTGATTTGTCTTTTGTTGGTATGGGAGCATGAGTTGAGGATTTGGATTTTGTTGAGAAGGTTGTTGTTGTGGAAATGGCAATGAAAGTTGTGGATTTGGGTTTGGAAGTTGTGGAGCTTGTTGATTATGAAAAGATGGAGGATATTGATAAAATTGAGCAAATCTCCCATAAGGATTTTGCATCCCATGTACCCATGGCTGATATGGATTTTGATGTTGGGGCCAAGGTTGTTGCCAAGGATTCCAATTTGGTGGGGTTTGAAGATTCATAGGGTTGTTAAACCCTTGATTTTTTTGTCCCTGCCAAGGTCTTCTTGCAACAAAACAGAGAGATTCTACTGAATTTGGGTCTTCTTGAAAAACAGCTTTGAGTCCAGGAATTGAAGGACAATCCTTGATCTCATGATTCTCTGAGAAAATCATACATGTTTCTACAACTTTTGCATCCAAGGGACATTCCCTTAAAGCATGTTTCTTCCTACATTTCTGACAAAAGATGGCTAAAGCATCTGTTTCTGCTTTCTGCTTGTTTTGGATTTTAAGGGTGTCTAGTTGTTCACTAAGGCTCCCTAAGATATCAGTTTTGAACTCATCAATCATATTACCAATCTCTGCCCTACTTACTGATCCAGTTGCAGATTTGTTAGCCCTAATAAGAGAAGGATCCCTAGGCCCTTTTCCCGTTTTAGATTTTCCTCTTGAGAGATGGACACATAGTTCTGTTATGTCACGAAGTGGAAGTTGAGAAATGTCTCCTTTCCCCATCATGTTTAAAATATCTATCCATTCATCTCTAATGGCTTTTAATATGAGGGCTTTCAAGGTTTCATCATCTAAGTTGCTCATCTTTGCTCTTTTCAAGTTGTATTGAAATCTTTCAAGTAAATCTTCCAAGTTTTCATCTTCTTTTGCATCATTTTGAATACCTCATCCTTGTGATTGGTGGGCATACAATAGTCCAAGTATCTATCCAAAAATGTTTGTTTCATATCATTCCAAGTCCTAACAGATTGAGTGGCTAATCCCATGAACCATTTCAAAGCAGCTCCCTTCAATGTTGAAGGAAACAGTTTGAGTTTTTGAGAGTCTTCCATATAGTCATAGGTTTGGCACACGACTTCAAACTCAAATAGAAATGTTTCAGGATCCTCACTTCGCAATCCATAAAAGTTGGGGAGGACAGATGGTGAGATATTTTTCATTGTTGTATGAGTTTCCTCATCAACTATAGGGAATCCAAACAAGTTGTCTCCTTCCCTATTTCTTCCATTATTATCTTCACCATTGTTGTCTCCATTGTTTCCTCCTCCTCTACCTCTACCTCTACCTCCAAATCCATCTATTATTTCCTCTTCCATGATAGTTTCTTTAGAGTCCTTAAAGTCCTCTGGTTCTTCTATCAAGGGAGGATGAGAGGGAGTCTCTTCCTTTTCTAAATGAGATTTAGTAGGTGGTATAGGAGAATCCTCTAATTCAGCTTCTCCTTGAATTCCAAAAATCTTAAGGCTAGGGGTAGATGGTGGTGAATCTTGTCTATGCCTTGAAGAAGATGGAGTTGTGAAAATCGAACTCTTGGCTTTAGCTATAAACCTTCCCCTAGAATCTCTTGCTCTATGCATGTCATTTTTTATTTTATTTTTTAAAGTTGGGCTAATAATTCTCTTTCTGATCTTCCAGGTCACACTAGGTGCAAGAAGAGAGCATACTTAAGAAATTACTGAACCAATAACTCTCTTTTCTGATCCTCCAGATCACACTAGGTGCAAGAGGAGAGCATACTTCAAGAAGTTATTAATTTTTCCCTTCTTTTATTATTATTATTATTTTTTTTAAGAAATTGGCTACCTAGTTACACTTCCCCGGCAACGGCGCCAAAATGTTTGGTCAATTTAGTGTGTCCTAAATTGCTACATTAATTTATCAATCCGAGATTCGTAAGCTGATGAAGTGTGGCGCACTATATGTGCAAGATAACCTATTTCTTACATTTTTGTCGTTTTTGGTTTTCTAATGTGAGATGGAAATTCTAAAATAAAAACAAGTATGGTTATGATTGTTCAAGGCAATGATATCCTTTATAATGATTTACCAACTTCAAACTTCAAAAGGAATTTGAAACATACAATGACAAAATTGAAAGGAAATGAAAATGTGCTGCTAGCCTAATAAATCAAACAGTGAACTATTGAGCATGAAAACCAAACTATCCTTGTTGTTGTCTAAACACAAAAGAAACTATGCTTAAAGAAATCCAAAATTGCAACAAAGTAAATCTAAATCAAATTACATCAACTTATATTATGATCCCTCGCCATTAGTCCAGCTATGGCTTTCGGAGGTAACCATAAACAACTTGAGCAATCTGATATCTAATTTGCAGAAAAAGAAACTAATATCAAACTACACACTCATACTTCAATCCCTCACCATCAGTCCAGCTGTGGCTTTCGGAGGTAACTGAAAATGACATGAGCAATTTAATATATATAACTTGCAGAAAGTAAACTAATATCAAACTACACACTCATACTTCAATCCCTCACCATCAGTCCAGCTGTGGCTTTCGGAGGTAACTGAAAATGACATGAGAAATTTAATATATCTAAATCTAACTATGGAAACAAATGTGCAAGACTGAAATAAACAAAGCAGTACTGGAATTAAACAAAAACTAAGAAAAATAAATTAGCAGCAGAACAATATTGATTCCATGTCATTAGTCAAAAGATATGCAAATGCTCGGGCTTCCTATTTGTAATCTGAAACAAGAACACTGATCAGTTAACATAAAACATGAAAGATTATGGAAAGAAGTAAAATGTAAACCATGAAAGATTATAAACAGAGATGAAGCATAAATACCATGAAAGATGCAATGTATAAACACGTGAATGACTTATGGCACAATGAGCTTAAAGAAATAAAACAAGAAACTATACAATAAATGCACAAAACCTCAGCGTGTGCAGGGGCCCTCTGCACCAGCCTCGGGCAACAACCTTCAAATACGAATTACGCTTGGAAACAGAGTCTTCTTATATATTAAAATGCAGTCATAATAGAGAGATGATATTACGGCACAGTGGCAACGTAATTACATTACAGAGCTATCTGGAGGCTAATCTAATATGCGTATGAAAACGCGTTATTTATAACAAAGGTAATATAACTAATTCCCTAAAGTTTGTGCTGATGGAGACACGTGAACCATCACGTCCAGAGATCCAGCATCATGGCCGCGGTGAGGAGTAAATATATGAAGAGTGGATGTTGGATTCGGCTTATGGAGCCGTGTACAGGTGTTGATGTGTCTCCCGTAAATTAGAAACGGTCATACAAATCTTCACGTGATGAGAAACAAAGTCCTGTCACCGTGGGACTCTACGGTTGACTTCCACTTGGCCATCTTTGACCACAGCCTTCCTAAGTGAATTTTCTCGAGCCAATAGGACACGATCCATGTCCACATCATTTCTGACTTGCCCATGTGGCTCATTTTTCTTGAAGACACCTGCAACATAGACTTTCACAAAATGGCTGCGGAAAGTTGCAGTAGCTGCGGAAAGTGGCAAGATTCCGCAGCTAAATGAGAAAAAATGTAAATCAAACAGCAGACACAAAATATAGTTAAAAACCATTTTCGATGCTCTTTTACAATTAATATAAAATGATATTGACAACTTGGAAGGTTCAGGTGAATGAAAAAGGTCTAGAATGGTGTATAGGAAAGATGTAGATTTGAGACTCAGCATGATGGCATGTCTCATGGATTGAACTTGGCTACGAGGAGCCCACAGTACAACAGTAGAAAGAAGGACCAGTTAGATTGATGCAGTCAGATGTCAGAAAGATAGAAACCAGAGTGATAGATGTTAGATACTGGAACACAGATCAGAGTTGGCAATAGTTCAAAGGGAACGGATGCAGATTTTAGCAACAGTGCATAGAATCCAGTACTAGATAGGTGCAATAGCTAGCAGCAGTCAAAAGACTCTAATGACATATGCATTATACCGATTCAGTTGTTCGGAGGCTATTCCATTTCAGGATTTTTAGGTGCAAACAACACTAGAGAAGTGTTGCATGGAGAACATTACGAAGGATCGGATGGGGATAGATTGGATTCCTTTCTTGTTGAGAGGGAGTGTTGAAATTTTCAACAAGAAATAGTGAAATTGGCAACTAGAAAGGACAAAAAAAAATGCATCCACATTGGTGAGGAATTTTGATGTACCAGGAGTGAGGAATGTGAGGCGTCTAATTTACTTTTCCCTTAAACAAATTGGATAATAAATTGTAATTTCATCTCATAACAACTTGTGTCATTTAACTAAGTCATGATGACTGAGTTAGCTCAAGAAATTAGATTTGAGGTGATCGAGGTGTATATTGGTGGCCACCTACCTATTCAACTTGGGCCCTTGCCATTGTCTCTTTCATTTTTCAGTTTCCTTATTTATAGCATAGTTTACTATTTTTTTCATTTTTTCGGGTCCTGAACTTTCGAAGCTGTTTTGAGGCCCAAAACAACATTTTTTGGGCATGAAAGGTTTGGCAATTTTAAAGAAATCACATCAATAGTTGTAGTCCTCGTAGATATCTTTATAACGAGGTATCATGTGGGTCAAACAAAGATAATATGACCAAGTTACGACCCCAGGAAGTTGGCTGCCCAACTAACCCCAACGGGCCCATAAAATCTTGGTGTTACATCTCCTCGGGTTAGGGTTTTGGTTGTTTAGGGTTTTCTCTTAATTTTTCAATAATAAAATTCCCTTGAGCCTTATTGTAACACAGTTCAAAGGAACATAACTATCAATTGTATTTATAGAAAATTTCCCATGTGAAATTATAAAGTCATTGGGAAGCCATGATCGATTGCACAATTAAGGAAGGCTAATTTTCCTAATTAATAGGGAGCTAATTCCATAGGAATTGCGTAAGCAAGGCATGTTGAAGGAAGGTTGAGTGCTGGAGAATCTCAATAGAGATTATGCATTGTATTGTTTCATGATTCCTTAACTTAATACATAATAGAGATAGAGGGTTTTGAGCAGTTTCTTTCCCCAGATAGATCTTGTGTTGTGCGATTGATAATTTCTTTCTCTTACTTATATGTGATTGTGCGATCGTGTTTTGTTTCCACAAATTGTAGGAAGGATTCAATATCTTGTTTTAGTACATTACAAGATCAGATTGACTCCCGTTGGTTAGATTTTATACATGAAATAGAAGAGAGGGTTGATACCATATTTCCTTGTGGTGGTTAGTAGGCAGCAAGGTCTGTGATAAGGAACAACATAAATGGAGGAGGGATTTCACTGTAATTTAGAGCCAAAACAAAAGTAGATGCAGGCTTAATATTAACTGAGCTAACCCTAGTTTGAGGGTTGACATTGAGATCTAAAGTTCATGTCAAGATTTAGTCAAACAAATACCTAGAATCTATGGATCGATATGAGCTAGGTCGAGTCTCTTATGGAGGCAAGAGTCATTTTTTTCTATGGGTGGATAGGGTTTGTTCTACAACAATTAGAAGTACATAAGTATAATGCCCTAGTTAGGAAATTTTCCTATCGTGTTTAGTTCATAAGGTATGCCCTTGATAATGTGACAAATTTGCGTAGAAGAAGATGGGTTTTTACCCTTAGAGAGAGGTTTCTTTATGCAATATAGACCACAGATCTAGAAGATGGTTTGCAGATTTAGTATGTGTGGAGACAGTAGACCCAAAGGAGGGTGCAACCTGAGAAGAAGATTGAGCATGCAGAAGAAATGTGCCATATGAAGAATGAATTGACATGCAGAGGAGTTGATTTTGGTGGAATATTCATAGAGTTTTATACATAGATCTGAAGCAACCTATAAAAATTTAGTCAATGGATTGTTAGTGGCTAATCTGTGACCCTAGTTCACTCATATACATATTGTTAGAAGGATGATAAGAGGAGTAGTTCAAATTTGTTCATAGATTGGACAACAAATATCAAATTGTCGATACACAAGAAAAATTATTTTGAGAGGACTCAAACCATTGTTAGGTGGCAGATTTGAGGAGCCCTAGATGAAGACAATATTGTGGGCCCTAGATCAGTAAAAATAATTGACTGTGGTTGGGCAGATGGATGGTAGTCCAAGTACAATTGGAGGGTTGTTAGGGAACAGTCAAAGAAGAGCCCTCACTCTTGTTCTTGTGAAGGGAAACAAAATTGGTTGAAGGGCAGGTGTATAGGGCCTAAGGATGTGTAGACTTTGAAGGACTAAAGTAGCAGTCAAGTGGGCCAACCAACTAGCCTTAGTTCACTATATTGTAGATGATTGATTCAGTGAGAAGAAGGGAAAGCTCCATAGCCCTAGACTTCTCATCTTGGAGCCATAGTATGGCAAAAGTGGGCATACCAAAGTGTTGTTCACAAATGGAGTTGTGAACAACTTGTTACCACTAAAACTAGTAGTGGACCTAAAAGGGGTTCCTAAGAGGGAAAATGTTAGGACAAGAGAAAGGGTGGAGGATTAGCGCATTGTCACCACAACTAAGGCTCCTTGCTCTTCATGGACTTTCACCGATGGGAGGAGTCCCAGTAGTTTAGGAAGTCACTTGTAGAGTATAGGTCAATGAATAGGTGGGAAGTGACCCTAGAAACCCTTTCCCTAATATAGAATAAAGAGTCGGACTTGATTTCCTTTTAATCAAGAGAATTGATCTTCTAGGGAGAGAGGAGGGGGATTTAAGGGTCGAAATGGCGAATCAGGATCGAAATGGCTTTCAATGGCTTGAGATTGGAGTATGTACTTGAAGTATTCTTGGTGTGACAGGAAAATCAGAATGTATTCTTGGTGCAACAGGCAAATCAGGATCAAAATGGCTTCCAATGGCTTGAGATTGGAGTATGCATTCAAGGGAAAATCTGACTATATTTTGTGGAAAGACATGATGGAGTCAGTACTAGAGGAAAATGGGTTGAAAGAATTCATTGATAATGATGTTCCCAAACTTGTTGTAGCAGATGCTGCAAATCTTGATGCTTGGAAAAATAAGGTTGCAAAGGCGAGGAGGATATTACTAGAGGGAGTACGCGACCACAATTTCTCAAGTCTCCATGGAAAAGTGACACCATATGCAATTTGGAAATATTTGAAAGATCTGTTTCAGAGCATCAGTGATCATAGAAAATTGGCACTGAATGACAAGCTCAGGAAAATCAAAATGGAGAAAGGAGACACCATTTCGAAATATTTAACAAAGTTTGTCCAATGTAGGGATGATCTTGGGAGCATCAGAATTACTGTCACGGATGATGACTTGGTGAGCCTAGCTCTTTTAGGACTTCCCAAGAGTTGGCATAGTTATCAGGACTCTGTCAATGGAAGGGAAAAACTGCCAGATTGGGAACGACTTTGGTCGGATTTGGTGCAAGAAGAATTCAGCCGGAATACCAGGGATGAATCTTCATCTAAGAATGATGAAGAAGAAGATTATGCTTTGGCTGCTAAGGTGAAGAAGGGGAAAGGAAATAAATTCCATTCCAAATATGAGTCCGAAAAAGATGGGAAGAAGCACGACATGTCCAGAGTGAAGTGTTTTTACTATCATGAGCATGGACATTATGCCACTAATTTTCCACAAAAGAAGAAGAACAATAAGGCTTCAAGATCTGCAACTGGCGAGGCTTTGGCCTCACAATTTGAGCTTGAATTGTCGCTCATTTCATGCATGGTGTCAGAGACAATCTCTAGATAGAGACATTCACTACTTCACTGTGCAGATAGAGACAGTCTCCAGACAGAGACAGTCACTTCTTCACTGCATAGATAGAGACAGTCTCCAGACAGGTTTTCTAGATACATGGCTCTTATGAGCAAGTGTATTGTAACACAACCATCTTCCTTTGAGGAAGAAGTGAAACAACCAATTTGGTTTGACACTATGGTAGAGGATTATGACTCCATCATCAAGAACATTGCATGTGAAGTTGTCCCAAGACCGGTCAGAAAATCAGTGGTTGGATCTAGATGGATCTATAAGGTGAAGCAAGAAGTAGATGGGAGTGTGGAGAATTACAAGGCCAGATTCGTAGCCTAAGGATTCTCACAAGTTGAGGGGATTGACTATGAGGAGACTTTCGCATCAATCGGGAGGTACTCTTCCATTAGAACTATCCTTGCACTCTCAGTGCAGATGGGGTGGCACATTCATCAGATGGATGTGAAAACTGCGTTTCTCAATGGAGTTATTGAGGAGGAAGTGTAAATAGAGAATCCATAAGGTTTCATGATTTTTGATAGTGAGTCGCATGTGTGCCGACTCAAGAGAGCACTGTATGGGCTGAAGAAAGAACCTCGTGCTTGGTACACAAGGATTGACAGCTATTTCATCGGGTTGGGATTCACCAAAAGTGAAGCAGATGCGAACCTATACCAAATTGTGGTTGATGGTAAGCTCTTGATTATCGTAATTTATTTTGATGATCTAATTTTGACAGGTGATGAGCAGCTGATAACTTCATGCAAGAAGGATCTTGCAAGGGAGTTTTAAATGATGGGACTCCTTCACTATTTACTTGGTTCGGAAATATGGCAACAGAATGGTGAACTTTTTGTTTCTCAAGGAAAGTATGCCAAAGAGATACTGGGTAAGTTTCACATGGAGAGCTGTAAACCCATGGGTACTCCTCTTCTAGGAAATTGGAGGAAAGAGGATGCCACTTCAGGAGAAGCAGTGGACACTACTGTCTAAAAGAAGCTAGTGGGTTCATTGTTGTACTTGGTGAACACCAGACTAGACATTTTCTACGTAGTTAACCAGCCGAGTCAAGCTGTGGTTAATTCGACCAAGCTCTTTTGGAAGACAGGGAAGCATGTCTTGAGATATCTCAGGGGAACTATAGAGTATGGATTATGGTACAAATGGATAGAGGGATTGAAGATTCAAGGCTTCACGGATGTAGATTGGGCAGGCAGTCCATCAGACGTAAAGAGCACATCAGGAGGGATCTTCAGCATAGGATCAACAATAGTTTTTTGGTATAGTAGGAAGTAGCGATATGTGGCACTCAGTTCAGCCGAGGTAGAGTACATGGTAGCAAGTCAGGTTGCATGTGAGGCCATCTGGATGAGAAATATCCTGGTTTGTTTTTTTGGTTCTCGGATGGATCTGACTATGATACATTGTGATAACCAGAGTTTCATTAAACTCTCGGTTAATCCGGTATTCCATGATAGGTCCAGGCACATAGAAATCCGGTACCACCATGTCAAATATTGTGTTTAGAGGTGTATTATGTTTGGTAGTACATTCCCACGGAAAATTAGGATGCAGATATTCTAACGAAGGCGCTCGCCAGGAGAAAATTTGAATGCCATAGATGTAGGATCGAGGTGGCAGATAATCCATTTCTTGTTGAGAGGGAGTGTTGAAGTCCAACAAGAAATTGTAGCACACAAACTAGTGTGGGACCAACAGGTCCTAACAATACATTAGTATGAAGGATAATTTAATTAATTAAATTGGTGCAACGTCTAATTTAATTTTCCCTTAATTAAATTGGACAATAAAATGTAATCTTATCTCATGATCACTTGCAATAGTTAACTGAGTGTGATAAACTCAGTTATGTATTTCGAGTCGATCATGGTAATTATATTAGCTATGGAGTTCTGTAATATTCCCAATTAGCTTTCAGCTAGTTGGAATATTAAATTTTGTTTTTGCTTCTTAGTTAGAAGAATAAGAGTGTAGGGAGACCCATAAATCTCCTTAGTAGGAATAAAATCACTCCAAATGTGAATGGAGGTCATCAAAGTAGCTGGATAAAGCACCCTTATGTGTGAATAGGGGATGAACATGTGGAATGGCTCAACTTTGACCAAATCAACAACGCTGGTATGGAAGGAGTGGACATTCAATGAGAGACAACAAAGTTTTGGAGGGAGATTCCTTGCATGGAAGTAGTGGATTTAATGAGTGGGGCCCAAGGTGTGGAAACTCACCAAGCATATAAGGAAGGGAATGGCAGCCATGGAAAGCATGATTAAGTATTTTTTTTTATGGTCTGTTATGACTTTTTTCTCTCTTCAGCAATTTAGTGGAGACTACAGTGTTGTTTAGCACAAGGGTGTTCTCAAGCGAGAATCCCACCTTCATCCTCGGGGGACTATGAGTGCCCACTCAAGAGAATTTATTGGGCTAAATTTCCACATTCCAACATTAGGCCAAGCTACATACTTCTTCTACAACGCAATTTCTATTTAGAGTTGTGAAGATTTGCAGGGTACAGCAGTGGAGGATTTGATAGGGCCATTTCTGAGCTAATTTTCAGTGGAGGAAGCATTCCTTCCATTAGGAGGCCAGAAAGGAAGGTATTTTGGAATTATTGTTACATTTGGCACCAAGCCAAGCCATTACCATCCCCTACAGCGCAGTTCCATTCTTAGACTACGTTATTTTAGGGAAGAGTTGCAGGGGTGGTTTTAGTGCATGATTTGGGGAGTTAGATCTTTAGTGGAGGGATAAACCTTTCACCCAGAGAGTCTATTGGAGGAGAGCCACATATTTCTACATCAGCTTCAGCCATATCTTCCCAGCTATTTTTCTACAGTGAATCTTCATCCCTAGGGCTTTGGTTCACCATTTTGTATCTTGTATATTTCCGGAAACCCTTTCTGGGTTATCTAGGAAACGTGTTGTAGAGCCCTGATCTCTATTTTCGGCACTCTTTGAGCATTGTATCATTAGATCCATTCATTCATATTTTCCAGCTGTAGTATTACTCACTTAAACCGTGTTGTATGGGCTTGATACATTTTGTGTAGCAGTTGCATCTCTTGTTTTGATGCTTTTTGTTATTGGAGGCTTCTCTTGCCTAGCTTGAGGGGTTGGTTCTCCAAGATATTGTATACATTTGTTGTTGATACACTTAATAAAATGGATCTATGTTTGGCTCATGCTTGATGTATTTTTATTTGCTGATATTTTCCATTATTGTGTTCAATATTGCTGCTCTTCCTATTTTGGAATATTACAAGTTCGAATTGCAGTTGGTGCATTATTTTAATGCATGAGTAATCAATTAACTCAGTTAGGTGAGTTAGAGTTAGTTGAACTAGTTGTAACTGTTTGTTGCACTAGTGAGAAATCAAGTAAATTAAATATTATTTAATTCACAATAGTGATCTGCCATGCAACTGGTGATTTACTATTAATAGTTACATGCATGCCAGTTCCGGTGGAGACCCAGTTGAGACAAAGGTTAAAGGGATGTTAACTATCAGTTGTGTGATTAGTAGGTTTCCCTCATGGAACTAGACACCCATTGGATCGCCAATGATCCTTGCACAGTTTTGGAATGCAAAAAATTCCTAAAGAATAGGGATTGTATTCATCAGGAATTGTGCAAGCAAGTCAGGGTGTTTAGAGGTTGATAATTGGATAGGTGTTGGTCAATTTTGTCCAAGACAGCATGAGACAATTGTGAGAGTGTAGGAGACTCTTGTGAGAAGAGTGCATTGTCATTGTTTCATGATTCCATGGTGAATATAAAATAGAAGATAGAGGGGTTTTGAGCAACAAGCTGTCCCCAATAAATTATTTGTGTTGTGGTTTGATTTGTTTCTTTATGCCCTTGTTGTTATTGGAGATTGTGTTTAATTTCCGCAATTGATTTGTATACGGATTCAGTATCTAGCTTTAGTACATTGCTTGATCAGATTGAATCCATTGATATACATATGTTTGTATAATTTCTACATGGCACACCTTGGCACTTGGCACATTTTGGTATGCTTCCCTAGAACTCTAGCATGCCTTGGCACTGCCTAGCATATCTTGTCACTCCCTCCTTAGCACACCTAGAACTCACTGACACTTCATTTCCATCCATTTGAAACTAGTTCTCCCTTGTGTTTCCTTGACACTTGGCCCTCACACTCCCTAGCATGCATTCACACCACACCTTGGCACCTAGCACATCTTGGTACGCCTTAGAACTTGGCTTGTCTTGGCATGCCTATCGTGCCTTGGAACTATTTACCATGTGTTAGTACTTCCTAGCATTACCTGGCACACCTTCTTACTCCCTAACTTTCATTCCCTCATGGATAGCCTTTCTTTTTTTGCGACTTGGGAACCCATCCAAGTTATTGGTAAAATAATGTTGTGCCCAACCCAAAGTCTCCCTTTGTCTAAAAATTCTTTTTCAAGCCCCTTATTCTAATCATAGGCTTGCATCATATAATTCCTATTCTTGCAACAATAAACAAAGCTTCATTTTTCATTTGAAAAAATAAGTTAGTACATAGGTGAGCCTAGGCCAACCCCTTAAAAATAGCCATTAGACATTCCTCTTTTGCAGATCCTTGACCACAAGGGTCTAATTTAAAAACACATAGTTCCTTTAAATATTTGTATATTGAGACAACCACTTCAAGCCCTTGAACTTCAATATAACCCAATATTTACAATTGTTTACAATAATTATTCCATTATGCACACTTCTCCTCTTAGAGTTGGGCAGAGAGGGAGAATACTTGATTGATGCCAACCTTGTAAATGAACAACCTTACCTACTCATTGGTTGGAATCTCCAACACTAGTTGAAGAAGTATATGTGCCTTGAATCAAAGATGATATCATAACATGAGTTATCGACACTTGAACATAATTTTCATGGATCTCATGTACAAAATATGGTGAGACTTTTTGAAATTTAGGAAACATTTCCTCATACTCTACTTAATCTATGGGTGGTAGGGCTTCAATTTTTTCCATTTAATAGGAAATCTCACCCTAAAAGTCAATTGTTGAATAATAAATCCTATTTTAAATCACACTTACCTTATTATTTTTAAGATGTTTGTGAGAACTCACCTATGAACCTTAAAGTCAGTGCCCTTTAACAACTCGAATGGTGGAATAGAAGGTGTTTCAATAAGAGGTAAACTCATCTATCCTTCAACTTTATCAAGACCTCTAGAGACACCTACAATATATACCCCTCCTTTGACTCAACACGAAATTTGTTTTTTTCTACTTCCTTTACATACCCTCCCTTCAAGGGCATACTCATAAGAAGAGCTCGTGGTTGAAATATTACAACAACAAAATGGGGCACACTATCTCTTTATAAGGTTTCAAGGGAGGGTTATTGGAAAATAACCATCGTATCCTCTACAACCCTTAAGACCTTCTCAACACATAAATGAAACGACTGACTAATAACTAGACCCAAAGATAGATCTCAACGTTAAAGGCAAAACCCAAATAGAAAGAATCACAGCATGGATTAAACATTGGCATTGAGTTTTGGTAAAATCAAGGACCTACTTTCAAGATCATGACCTTGTTTTTAGCATTTTTCAAATGGAAGGTTTAAAACCCACATTAAAAATGGGAGATTCGCACCTTTGAATTTTCAACTTTTTCCCAAGATGAATCTATCTAATGGACTAGATTGGATATGTCAGGTCTTGGATTTATTGAGTACCCAATCAATGGTTTTGAGGAAAACTCCCTAGATCCAACTAAATTTAGTACTATTTAAGAGGCAACTTTAAAAATCTCTCTAATAGGAGACATTTTTCCTTCCTTTTGATTGATTTACAATAAACCTTAGTGCCTCTCCTTTCTTATCCTCCTCTTCCATTCTCCAAAAAAAATCATTAATATTATATCATAAACACTTTATATAGGTAAGTATTGCAATCATTTTCCTCAACTCATGGGGCACCTTTACACCTCAACCCATGCAAGTGGACCTAAGTCCATGGTACAACCCATCATACTCTAAGATGGTTCTAATTATCTCGTCAAAACTAGGACATAACACATCTTATAATTTCAAATGGTTAAGACATCTAAAACTTGTGGTTTTTTTTTTCCTTCATGAAACATAATGTAGTTAGTGCTCATAAAAAACAATGCACTAACATCGCTAACACACACTAAAAGTACAAGATACCCATAAGATGTGGCCTACACCCAAGCGCTTAGACTACACCTCCATAAAATATTGCACCTTCAACTTTGGATGTCCCAAAACAGTAATATCCTAACCTAATATGACCTATTTGTTAGGTTTGTGTAATTCACTTATTATCATATCCTTGCACCTCCTTGAAACTCCATAAAAAATCTCCTCCAATTGTCACCTTCTAACTTCCAATAACTCCTTTTGCAACACGACAAAACCACCTATATATGTTGCAACAACCTTGCCAACTTCTTTAGTGGGTTCCACATATATTTCACATTTCTTCTTTATGTTTCAAAGTGGTAGTGCCAAGGAGAAGGTATCAACTTCGATAAAGGAATTTTCGATTAGTACCACTGCTAAGTTTCCTTTATGCAACTTTTCAAATACCTTAAGTTTGCTTCAAAACTTCTCATGGTGCTTAACTTGCTTTTCTACACCTCTAAGTGACAATACAACCCCCCAAAACCTCTCTAATTATTCCGTCTCTTCAACCCTTGTTAGAGTCTTCTTCGACGTGCACTCATGCCTAAAAAAGAACATAACACTAGCATCCTAAATGTGCATGCTCGTTCCATATTTTAATGCCTCGCTGAAACCACATTATCACACTGCCTAAAATGAAATGTTCACATCTTAAGGAAAAACACATATTTTACTTATGACAACCTAAACTATGTGAGTGACTTCGAGATGACTCCATTTTCTCAAGATGAAAACATAGGCTCTTACAACCCCATTCACACAACAATTTGAATATATTTAACCTAAAGAAGGGTACACACCCTATTCCTTCAAAAAATTTCATATGACATTTAAGAGACTAACACTTTTTAACTATTAAACCCACTTACCATATACACTCTTTTGTTAGGACCCACCCAATATACAAGAAAACTTAAACGTTTTCAATACAACTAAGTTAAAATTACTTTCACATTAAAGTTCCAAAAATACAACATGTCTATCTCAACAAATTTTAATAATAAAATCATTACATAAAATAAATCATCTTAAAAATAGATTATTATTATTATAATAAATGCCAAAATATAGCAAAAATGTTTTCCATCACAAACAAAAACATACAATAAAGCAATAGTTTTTCAAACACTATTTAAAAAAACTTATGAACTAAAATTATAGGATATTTTTTTGTTCTTTTGGGATGATTTACAAAACCCCTCCCAACCCAAATGTTCCTAAGTAATATCTTTTCCGTTTTCATAGGGAGGGAACGAAAATGTTTACTTTCCAGAAAGTATCCAAGTAGTATCTTTTCAGTTTTCACAGGGTGGGAGAAAAAACCAGATGAAGAGAGTTGCGACTTGGGGTTTTACGAGTGGCAGACCCAATATCCGATCTCGAACCCCACCATCGGATCGTTAGTCCATTGAAGACGCTACGATTGGTTCCATTTTTAACTTCATTGGTTTTCCACCCCATTTTTAGTGTTTCACACAGAGAGGAGTACACACACCTCAAATATCTGGTTCTAATACTTTTTTTTTCATCCATGCTTATATGTATTGGCTTTAATCTCTGTGTTTCATTTTGTTACTATTTTCAAGGATGATGTTGGATTTTGATGAGTTTGGGAGGCCATTTTTCATAATAAAGGAGCAAGAATATAAGACATAAATGAGAGGTTTAGATGAAGGCCAACATTGCGGTCAACAGGGTTGCTACGAAAATCCTCTGCACCTCACTGAGCCTCAAGGGAATAGAAAATATGCTTCAGAGCCCCGACGACAATTTTACCATCAGTTTGATTCTCTTTCATTTATTTATTCTCTATTTCTATATCGGTGAAACCTATTAAATTATGAAAATAAGTAGAATTTATTTTTAAAAAGTATGATTCATAAGTAGAAATTACTTTAAAAAAAATTTGTAGATATTCTGCAAAGAGTGAAATAAGCCAATATTCTGCGATCATTTTACTCTTTCTCACAAACTGCGAGGCCCAATGCCATAAAAATGAAGCAATTCCACAAGCCTTTGGGATGTAAAGGGGTAATCACTCACTGAGTAAAAGAGAGAATCAAGCCTAGAGTGATTCTACAAAACCTTTGGATATACAAGGGTACTCAATCAGCCAGTAAAAGACCATAGTTGTTGACACCCTCCTTCGACAACTGTATGAAGCATCTTCAAATACCACACTACACTATCTTAGAAATTTTCCCTATTAAGAAGCACTATATACTTAATTCATATACCACACATTTCACAATCTATGCTGGAATTCTGCAAAACTTTTGTTTTTGAAAAAACAGAAACCACACAAAATATGAATCTCCCTTTCCTTCAAAAGGCTCCTAGCTACAATGTGAATGAAATCCATTCTACCAAGTAACAAGGATAACAAATTTAGAGTAAAAAACCCCTTGACATGTACTAAGGCCTTGATTGCAGTTATTGATTAATTAGTCACATCAAATAGGGGGACATGTAATGCATGCCAGCTCATACCAATTAACACATGTAAAAATTTGAAACTGTATTGTCCAAGAAGCTTTGTCTTTTAACCTATTGAATGTTTTGGAAAATGATCTTCAATGTTGGTATGTCCTTCTTGCCTTTCTGAATGTCTAGTTTTCTTTCCAACCATTAAACTTTTATTGCTACTACTTCCTTTTAGGGATCATAGTGTCGTATCTTATAATTGAAGCACTATGAGCATGCTCATGGCTATTAGTGAAACCTTGGATACTAATACACCGACCATTATATGCATCATCTTTGAATTCTTCAAGAATTTGATACTGCAATTAAGAAAAACATTAAGGCCATTCTAGCATTTGTTTTGTAAGTTTTTACTATTTTCATCAGTTTTGTCATTTTAATTACAACGAAATGTTTTATTTTCTTCTCTGGTTGAAGATTTTTGGCAAGCACAATGGTTTGAATGTATATCCTCTTCCTCATCCCTATCACTAGAAAATGCTAGAGCTTCTTGAATAACAGTTAATTCTCTTCCACGATGTTCTCTGAGTCTTCTAAGAAGCATGAACCAACTTTCTTCCAAACACATTAGAGTTGCATATATATCTGCGTTTTTCTACAATTGCAAGGTATGTTCAAGAAAAGATAGGTTTATACTATAGTTCTTATAGAATAAAATTTGTTATAAGTGTAATGGTGAAAATTTGAAGACCATTTTAGAAAGTCTGTGTTATTAGGTAAAGGAATATTTTAGAAAAAAATGATGGAGAAACGCCCTCCTAAATAGATCTTCCTCATTGAAAAATTAGTCTGCAAAGATGCCCATTCTGTCAAGGCAACACTTAACCTAGCTATGAAAGTTACTATTATCCTAAAAGTATTAGAAAAGTCTAATTCAAAATAAAAGATTCTTTTCGAGAAACAAACAACATCACAAATCTAGTTCAAGAAAATTTTCGTATAGAAAAATCAAATTGAATAATCCAGTGATTGTAAAACTTGGAAAGATTGGCCCAAATACAAATATAACAATCACAAAGTAAAAGGAGAAATCAATTCAAGAAATTTATTAAAATGGAAGGATAAGTCAGAGACCTGTCATGCCTACTACTTGATGTTTTGTCAAATACATAACATCAACATTTAGGCATATGAAGGAGTGAATTAAACAACGGTTTGTTCCAATGGATCTATAGAAAAGTTGGTATAGGTTTTATATTTCTTAAAGAAATGTGTATCTGAATAGACCATTTGTATGAACCAAAAGAGGAAAGGGTGAAGTGTTATTGTTCTCCATTTTTGTCTTTTTCACTGAACACTGGCAATAAATTCTTGGTGAGGTGGAGAGGGCCCTTGAGAAGAAGGGCATACATTTTGGAGGTGACCTAGCTATTGGTAGACTTGTAATGGAAGGTTGTGTTCTCATAATCTCGTGTTTGTGAGTAAATGGTTCCCCTCCAATTCTGGAGGATTTTATCAAGTAATCCCTTGTTGAAATCGCTAGCTTGTGCGTGTTTATATTAATGAATCAACCTAGGGCATTACCAATATCGACTAAAATATCAGGGTGCATTAAGTTAAGAGGTAAATTAGGGAGTTGAACCCAAACAAGAATGGACAAAGCTGGCATTATTAGGGGTTAAAATATACAAACCATGGTTGAATGGAGAGCCCTAATCGGCCCAAAACCATGGTCCAAGCTCAAGGACCCCCTGTCGATCCCTCTGGTTCTTGAAATATACTATAAAGTATCCCTTTGAGGAGAAGAACAGATCTTTTTGCGTAGACTAGGTCTTACCCACCTGATTTCGAAGTACATATGTTGAAGGCCAAAATCCATTAAATCGACAAATTAGAGAATTCTCCACGTAGTCAACACTGAGAGAGTCAGATTAAATTTTTGGCACACTAATGGATGGGATTTTGTCAATCTAATCCACAAGAAAGGCTGGCACTAAGAGCTCCTTAGGAGGTTGTTTCATAATCCCTATATTTAAGGCTTCTTTTAAAATATTTGAGCTGAGAGCAAGAGGGTCCGCCCCTTCCTTGAGATTCGCCTCACAATCTAGAAACTAGATTTATTACCATTTTGTTTAATATGTCATGATCACTTAGTCTATTGGTATCCTAGTCCCTTGTTGACCTTTAACAATTGAAACCTTTAATTTTTGGAAATAAAAATGCAAGGAGAAATGAAGAGGAACTAGGAATCTATAAAGTTCTAAACCCCCTTAATTTAGCGCATGAGGCCTATTGGGGACTTCTCGTAGGCCCCAAATTGTTTAAAAACAAGTAAAAATAGCTTTTCCAATTGTCCTAGGACTAGCCCTGCTCTTTGGGGAGTGTTCAACATTCTCTAGACAACACGAATATGCAGATTGTGAGCATGCTCTTGAAAAAACTCGGTTAGGAGTATTTTGGGAGTGCACTACTATACATACTTGCTTGAAATTTGAGCAAGGGGAGTGCTTCCCTACAATATTTCCTTTTCCTAGGTTTTTCTTAATGGAGACTTGAATGAGTAACACATCTAAAAGGATATTGTTATCAAAAATCTACTAACGAATCTGGAAAGATATTATGATGTAGTTTTTATTAGCAAATCTCAAAGTATATATTATTATGTGACATATAGAAGCATGTTATGTGGAGTGCCCATTTTTTGGATTTTAAGTGGAATTATGTGTTTGTTGGCTTGAGGGTTCTTGACCCGGGTTCGGATTTAAGGTTTTCCAAAAAACCCCTATACTATTGGCCCTTTTGCAATGACCTACTTCCGCAGGCCAAGGTCTCACCCGAAGTAGTATGGGTGGGTGTTAAAACCAGGTTTCTACACCCTGGGATAAAGTGGGTAATTAAGGCAGTCTGGCTGGGATCTATTAGGTTTTCACAGAAACAAGCTTATTACCGAGCCCTTAACCGTATCACCAACATGTAAACATCAACAAAGCTAATATTATTAAGCAGATATTAGCAACACCTTCGCATCCACATGTGCATTAGTAATTACCATCACAGAATAACACAATCATAGCTAATTCAAATAATGTAGACGTACTTCAATAGTAAACATAAACAGTTCAGATAACATAGAGATACTTCAATAGATTCCACCTTCATTAATCATCAAAAGACAGTTACAAACCCAATTCACAGCCCGTGCACACAACCAGCGGGGTCCGCACACACCGGGACTAAGGATCTCCATGCACACAGCCAGCAGGAGTCCTTACCCAATACCACCCAAAACAGACCTCAATAGTTCATTCTTTGTATCAATATTACTTAATTTTCTACCCTTAGGCTCAAACTATCTATCTATTTATATCATCATAGCCTGCAGTATCCTATGGTCCGAAAACCGTGGTTTGCGGACTCTAGGTCTACCCTTTGACCCATTACAATACATTTGGGGGCTTTGACCCACCCCAAAGCCCCTACGCTAGACTAATTACTACAAAAATATATCAAAAACACAGCTAGGGGACCCCATTCCAATAGGACCCCAACACAATATTGTGACTCGTCCCGAGTCATAGTGGCCGTGAGGTTTGCATATTTTCTGGGAGCTACTTTATTGCATCGACCAAAGGGGGAAACACTCCTTCGCTTTGTGTGGCAGCGTTCTGCGCAATGTCCACCAACTTCTGCAAAGTTGGGCCTTTAGTGGCAGTGGTGACACTCTCCAGGGTCTGATTCAGCTGCTTGACCACAACATCCATGTCCTGAGATATCTTGAGGGCTTCATCAGCCCACGGCTTGAGGTGGTCACTCATAACCTTCTTCTTGTGGCGAAGCCCTTCCAGGTCATCTCTGACTACATGGCTGGCTCACAGAGGTGCCAGGTGTTGATCTGGGATCAGAGTGGGCATTGTAGCCTCCATTTTCTTATTATTCTTCCTTCTAGCACATTTCTTGGGTAAATTCATGCAGGAGAGGATCACGATGCACTGTAGACCACATCTGCATAGCTTTTTCAAACAATTTGGTGCCCTGAGAAATCTAAGCTGTAATGGTGTTCGTAGCTTCTGTGACCAGCGCAGCTCTCTGGGTGCGTACCTCAGGAGGAGTTTCTGGCTGCAACTTAGCTTGCAAAGTAGCAATCTGCTGCTCCATCTCAGTCTTAATGTTTTTTATCTCAATCCGAGAAGCTTTCGGGGCTCCGACAAGTCCCTCAATATTAACCTGGGGGGTGGCAGAGGCTGGAATGTCTTCGGTCACATCTGCACAGAGTCTACTGATCAGGAATTCCAACTAGGTCTGCTACATAGTGGCAAGGATACACGCGGCCTGTGACTGGGACACCTCGGTAGTTTTTTCTACAATGGTCTACTCGGCTATACTTAGCTGCTGCTGCACCTGCCGGTTTCTGTGCTGGATTTCCTTAAAGAGGGATGTGTTGAGAACCTGCAGCGGCTCACTCGGAAGCTAAGACAAGTCCAGATGTACTTCCATGCAAGCCTGGACTTGCACACATAAGCTGGGCGAACTCAAAGTGATTTCTCCGCATTGTAGGGGGCAGAGGTAGCTCTCTGTCGTAGAGATCAACTCAGTGTTGGTTGCTTGAGGCAGCCTCGCTTGAACCACGCTCGTCTGCAGGGTATCGTCTTTGAGCTGAAGAGCTTGGAGCTCATACTGTAATGCGGCGACTTCGGCCTTCTGTTGCTCTTCCAAGGCAAGCCACCTGTCTTTCGAAGCGAGGGTGACCGCATCTACAATTTTCTCCAAATGTTCCTCGGTTAAAGTAACCTAAATCTCCCTACCGGGCCTCATAGCTCTTTGTTTCGTTTGATGGTCCTTGAGAGGTTCAGCTGTCCATTTCATGCCAAGCATGGAACCGATGCCCTGCGCATCCAGACCCTTTGTCTCCATGTCCTGCTGCACTCCTGTTCTAGAATTTTATTAAAATATTCTACCGTTCCATTTTCTGTGGGTGATATGAGGTACTTTTTTCATGGTGGATTCGAAACTCCTCAGTCAAAGCTTGTATTGTGTCATTAATAAAATTCGTACCTCTATCGCTCATCAAGATCTTCGGACAACCAAACCTGGTTAGAATATGCTCAAAAATAAAGTGCGCAACGGTATCTGCAGTACAATCCTTCAGAGCTTGCACTTCCGCCCATCTAATTACATAATCAGTCACAGTGAGGATGTAGCGGGCACCTATCTTCTTACCTGGTGGGTTGATGGGCCCAATGAATTCTATTTCCCATTTATCGAACACCTACAGGGCCATCTGTGGTTGTAAGGGCATTTCATCCCTGCGTAACGATCTTCCTGTCCTATGGCATGTGTCACAGGCTTTGCAATAGTCGTGAGAGTCGCTATGTAGTGTGGGCCGCCACAGGCTAGCTCTTAAGATCTTCTGCGCCGTCGCTTTTCCCTGTGTAGTGACCTTCTGCTACGCCTCCATGGGCTTCTACTAAAATGGCTTATCTTTCATGCTCCAGTACGTATCTTCGCAGTACCTCATCAGCTACTAGCTTAAAGAAGTGGCCCGTGATGATGGTAAAGTCAGTTGTGTGGGTTACCAGCTCTTTTTTTTGTTGTACCGAATATTCTGCAGGTGCCATCCCCGTAGTTAAGAACTGAATAATATCGGCAAAGTGCTCATCAATCACCTTAAAAGAAAATAGTTGCGCATCGGGAAATCCTTCCTCTAGGTTGGTTGGTTCTGTTAGGGTCCTATAATAATAGGGTTCATAATTTTTTAATTGACTTTGATAGTCTTGTAAATATGTACATACCTTGCTTTCTGCAAGTTGTTTTCCCATATTTGAAAATAATAAAAAATGAAAAGAGGGTAAAAGTCCTAAAAGAGAGATAAAAGGACTTAGAAAATAAAATATCAAAAAGAATAAAAAGTGAACCCCAAAAGAAAAAAAGAGATAAAAATAAGACATGAAAGTGAGCAAGTCAAAATGCCACTACTATTTACTTTTACTGCAAGAATAATGATTATGTGCAGATTATTCAAAATGCCATAATCCATGATCAGTTAAATAGCTTAATCTTAACTTTTCATGCTTTGAATTTCATGTTTTAGATAGAGAATAAAGATATGTCAAAAATTTTAAACTTGACAAATCAGTAGATAGCAGGGAAAATTTTAAGGATGGAAAATTATCTTGAAGTTTAAAAACATTGGCGAACCTCACTATTCCCTAATATGCAATCTATAAAATGCTTATTGGTATATTTTTAATGCTATTCAAATTTATAATGGTTTTATATATAGTTTCTATATAATTTTGGCGATTTATAAGGTAAAATAATTTTATATTGTAAAATTTGGACGAATCATTTTAATAAAAAATGGAAATTGGCGAATCTCTTTTTTGGAAAAATCATGGAAAATTAGCCCACATGTGAATATTAGCCCCTAAAATTTTCCATGGTAGATACTTAGAGAATAAATGAGGAGCTCAACAGTTTCATCTGAGCTCTCGGATGAAATAAGGTTAGAATTAGATAGTTTATGCCTTAAAATAAAAATGGATTTAGGGTTGCTAGCTTAAATGCACCCATGCAAATGAAGTAAAAATGTTAGAATAATGATGGTTAGGTAGAAAGTAGTTGTGCAAGGCATGTAATAAAGCATCATCGGGAAAATTACTAATTTCCCCTCCCCCACAATGATCCAGTATTCTAAACCTTCAGTTAAAGAGGCTCAGAGCATTTCTCTGACTTCTGTTGGGACCGGACCCAAGGCTTACTAACTGATTGGTTAAAAATATTGAATTCCCTTCATAAAAACCCATTTCCTCAGCGTATTCACCCATTTCCAAAAATATAAACCCTTTTCCTAAGTAAAATACCTTTTTGCTTAGAAAAGTAAAATCCCCTCTTAATTAATTTCATTTTCATCCAATAACACTCAAAAACCCACAAAATACAATTTATCCTAAGTTTATGTGTAAAAATCGAAATGGGGAAATTTTATGCTAAAATGCCTATTTTACACTTTACTTAGTTTATTTTTATGTATTATCATTTCATTTCATATTAATTTTTAACATAATATATTAAATCCCTTATAAATACCCCTTCCCGTATATTTTATTAATTCATTTTATATAAATATCCTAAAACCCACTTATTTAAACATTAACCTATGGTTCTAATTACCCCATGTGCTAAATAAAACTTTGCCCATTCCCCATAGGTTAAAACGTTAAAAAATATATTGTATAAATCCCTCCCATAATGGTTATAAAGAATTTGTAAACATTTCATATGCTATGTAATATCTCCCCGTCAATCATAAAACATTGGTTTTATATGAAAAAACAAAGGCTTTTTAACGTTAAAACTATCTCGCCGCATAACACAAAACCCAGGCCCCATGCCCCACCACCGAGCAACTTTATAATTTAATCCCAACCGTTCACATGTATGCACCCAGATACGAAGATCACCGCACGATATCACATTTTAACTTGTGCGAACATTAACCATTTCAAACTTTACGAAATGGGTTGTTTTGCGCCCTTCTCTCTGCTCCACGCAGCAACATTTCACTGGATTGCATTTGATCCAAAAAAACTGCTTACCACCCTCAGACCAATGCGATAACCGCTTATGGTTTTCTGCCTTCGATGCCAAACCGCCTCCACTCTGATATGACATGCATTCAATGTCGACCTGCTTAATCCTAAAACATTATAAAAGCTTCATAATACATGTTGTTAAACCCTTTTTTCTGTGTTATTTGCATATTTATCCTTCCGACTGAGACACAAAGACTTGTACACTGATTTCATGCCCAAAGGGCTAGAAAAAGCCATTGTAGCTGCTATTAAAATCACTAAAAGTTTCATTTTGAATTCCATAGACCTTCAAAAGCCATCAGGAACCTATTCGACACCTCCAAAGCCAGTTAAAGAATAAAATACCTGCTGAAAGAGGTATTCTTCATAAAAAAACGACCTTTTTATCATTTGAAAAGGAGTTTTCTAAAGGAATTAAGCCTAGTAAAGCCCATTTACCCACGAAAAGACCGTGTAGTTGCCCGAAAAGAACGAATTCACTGTGAAAATTTCCATAAACCCATGTTTTGAATATTGCATATGGTTTTTTTAAAAGCAAAATTGAATATTTGCAGACCTTGGAAAAAATCTGAATCTATCAAGAAATATTTTTCAAGTAAATTTAATCCTTCTGTGCCCAATTAAAACCATTCTCAGTCCATAATTATCAAAAAAATTAGACAAAACCCTTGTTTTATCATTTCCTAAACCTGTAAGAGTTTGAAGAATAGTTTGAAACCAAATTTGAAGAGTTAAAACCAAATAAAATCTAGTTTATGCCTATTTCTATTTAAAGAACCTCTATTATAATAAAAAACACTTCTGTAAAAAATTTAATCTTACAGAAGAGTCCAAAAAGCCCAAATATAGAGTTTCAATTATCTAGAAAGTCTAAAAGATGTCAAAATCAAACCCAGCAGTAAATTCCAAGACTGAAATTATTGTAAATCCTCTACAACGTCCTGTTGTAGAAATTGAACATACAACCTTAGCAGATGTGGATTATGTTGGGTGCAGGAATTACACTTAAGCAAACTCCTCAACACTTAGTTTGTCAACTGGGGGGATCCGTAAACTTAGAGACGAAGCACAGGAAATGCCAGAGATGGTATGAATCTTCCTAATATAAATCCCTACTTTCTTTAAAGGAAAGATTGCAGAATCAAATTAAAAAGAGAAATAGGCAACTTGAACCATCAAAATAATCTAAGACTGGAACAAGGAAGAACGCATTTGCAAGAGGGAATTAAAGATAAAAGGCAATCACTTTAGCTAATTATTGTTTAACTACTGAGTGTGTGTTTTTCTTTAGCGAAGACACTTAGCAGTTACATCAGATGGGCCCTTAAACTTACTCCTTTAGAGATTTCCTTCTTGCTCTAATCTGTCCTGCACTTTCGCAGTTTGCTTGCACTAGTGCAGGAACAGAGATTTATGCAGAAGGTATAAATGGTGTCTTTACTAAAGGCTTTTTACTTCATGCAAGGGCTTGAACTTTTCTGGGTTCAAAGCACTCAGATCCCATGGCAAGAAACTAGTTCTTGCACTGGATCAGAGCTTCCTGCACTTAGCATTTAATTCTTAAAATGAGTGCTTAATTATTGCAAGTGCTATTATACTATTAAATCAAATTGCACACATAAAAAGTGAATGTTTCTGATCTTAACAGAGTGCAGGAATAAAGAAACAATCAATACACATTTATCCTGTCATAAGCATTTAATGAAAGAAAGAAGATTGCAAGAAGTAGACTAAGAAGGCTTGTTGCATCACACCAACGTGCACTAGTGCAGGTTCATTTCTCCTGCTGTACCAAGAGGGGAAAACCAATCAAACAGAATTGCAAAAAAGGAGATATCACAACAACGTGCACTAGTGCAGGGTTATTTCTCCTGCTTGGACCAGGTGGAGGAAAACCAATCTGAAATGAAGTGTAAGAAAGGAAATTGCAGGAAAAGGAAATTTATCTACTTCACACAATGGATCCACTTTCACTTAGACAGGAATGCATGTGCTTAAAATTAAATCACACTTGACAATGTAAACACAAATTACAGGAAAACGGGAAATGGGGTAAATGTGCTGGGTTGACTGGGCCCTAGCCAACTAGCGCGTTTCCCTTTTAAATAAAAACGCTGCTCAGTACCTTAATCAATTCATTAGCTCAAATACAGAAACGCAATTTGTGAAACATGAGGCGGAGCTCCCTTTTATTAATTCACTGAGGCAAGTACATACATTAATAAATCATCCAGCCCAGATTCGGGCGATAAAAAAATACAGCAACCTGTTACCGCCTCTCTGGCTGTGTCTATGTTCTCTTCTACTATCAAAACTTCTCCTTAGTCCTATTTAGATTCTACATTATATAGATCTCTGGCCAAAGGCCAAAATATATCATTCAACCGATTACATAACCAAACACAGAATTTAGCTTTTCGGCCTTCAAAATTAGACAATTAGCAAAACTAGACGTAGCCAATCTCCAGCTTTCGTCCTTTGCATATTCGGTCTTGGCTGCCTTTAGGTCGATCTTGTTCTCGTCGCTGAAGCTGCTCAAAACAAGGCGGTGATCAAGGAGGTTCAGATCTACCGCAAAGATTTGTTGTGTTGGCAACGGTGCAAGATCCGATCCTACAATAGGATCAGTGGTCATAGTAAGTACTCTAACTACCAAATAAACATTGGAGATATTGATAAGTTAAAAAGAGTGATTAAAAGTAAGAAATCATGTAATAAATAATTAATTAATGCTAAGTTGAATTAAAAATATGAAAAATAAAGTTTATACGAAATATGTCACCGTGCTTGGACTGGCGCAAGATGAGGGTGCATAAAAGAGGTAAAACAACAGTAAATGGTTATGGTTTAGGAAGGGAAAAATGAAAAAAAGAGAGCAAGTTAGGGGGCTAACATCCTCCCATCCCTAAGCTATTGTGTGTCCTCACACAACTCTTTACCTTTGCAAAAAACCTTCAAAACTTTGAGCATTCCAACTCAATCCTGCTCTGACATTCTGACATCGGCCTTCAATGTTTCAGACTTATTCTTTCTGATGTTCTTTAGTATCTTTGTCACCTTTTTAAGTTGCTTGAAACATCGCACAACTCGATACTTCCAAACTCTAACTTCTCATTTCTTTTTCTAGATCTCCACAGTTAATTCTTCTTTACTCTATTCTTTATCCTGCTACACTTTAGCTGTGAGATGTTCTAAGTTCTGCACTTGAAGCTCTAGTTCAAATATCTGAGCAGTAGGAGTTACCAAATATTCTTCTTCTTTTGTCTCGACAGGGGCTATGTCTTCCTCAGGGACCTCAGTATCCCTCATGGTTTCAGCAAACACTTCTTCCTCTTCTTCTTCTTCTTCTTCTTTTGGTTCTTCTTCTTGCACTGGTGCAGAAGGGGATTCAACGTCCTGTGGGGATTGTGGTTCTTTTCCTACACCAAATTATTCATTCCTTTTCCAGGGCCTTTTAATGAAATCGTCCAACAGAGTGTCATCTTCGACCTCTACAAATTTCGTTGCATCCGCAAGGACTGACAGATTGTCTTCTTTGGGGGCTTGTGCCTGTACTGGTGGCGTAGAAGGAGTCTCTTCCATAGGTGCACTAGTTGTCTTCTTATTTGGAGATGGGACCCTTTCTTCTATCAATTTTTCAGGTTGTTTCCTTTTTTCACCAGTGCAAGAAGGACTCCCCTTTACATTCTTACTCGAACCCTTGCTTGTGTTGGCAGGGTCCTCTGTCTCCTTTCCAGCAGTTGTCTTTTTATGTAGCTGTTTTAACAGCGCCTCCCAGGTCATGCCTTTAACTTCTAATTGTTTCTGGACCAAAATATTTATCAGGCCATGGTGATATAACTTTTTTTTGGCCTAGTCTGCCCGTCCGTCCTGCACACACTTGGCCATTTTTTCCAAGCTCTTAAGCAAAAAATGGGGGAAATTAATCCTCCACCAGGCGTGTCGGTCGGCTTCAAAATGCTGCAACATCCTAAAATGGTACACAAAAGTGAGGAAGTACCTTCCCTCACAAGTTACAAATTTCTGTAGGATGAAAAGGAGGTCCTGCCACTATCCCAGCAGGGCTCTGCGCAGAATTCCTTTCTTCCAATCTACCTTCATCTTCTTGTCGACGACGAAACGCTACCATCGCTTCCTTTCTAGTTTCTGATATTTAAACCACTGCTCACCAGTATTTTCCAAGCCTGTCACTACTACTATAAACTCTTCCGTAACCTCAAATTTTAGAGGCCCAATTTTTACTCGGCCATTTTTTTAACTTCTAGAAAACTTTAGGGCCACTTCACTATTGTGCCCGTCAAACTTTTTCAATAATTGAAGAAATCCCGAGTCTCGCAATAGTGCAAGACTATTGCGATACTCAGCAGTCTGTTCTACCCTACTGAGAGACGAAGGTTCGCTTCGAACAGGCAGCATCGCTGCTTAACAATTATGAACAGTCAAGAATTTACATGCAACACCGGGAAAATTTGTTCTTATAGATAGGGATCCAACTGTCCAACATCCCTTCCATCTTATCACCCATTCATTCCACTGAAATAGTCGTGGATGAATGGCATATTTGAGATCGTGTCGGACTGGTACTTGAGACAACATTTTAACGGCTAGGTGAGGTAATCATTACGAGTGAAGGACATCTAGGATTATGGCGGAAAGGGGAAATTATATCCAAGCAACGGTTAAACACTTCCGCACTCCTTCATAATTCAAAAAATAACTTTAGCATTCATTAAAAAATGATCATGATTCTTAACTTAAAAACACCTTGTACTTTAAATAATTTTCTCCTAGTTAATATGATAGCACAAGTACTCATCGACTAAGTGAAAGGACTTCTTATAAACTTTCATGATGACCACTTTCCTATGACGTATGCTATGAAAAGAAAAAATTTTACTATGTTTCTGACAGGGTGCATACTTGCGCCGGTTTGCTTGCACTTATTATATAGGATGACATGCTTGCACTAGTGCAAGCATAATATCTGAAAAAAAAAGAACAGGGAATTTAAGTAAAATATAGGCAGGACTTCCAACATGGCTTCCTCAACTTATACTGGAAATTTTCTTCACCCTTTCTTGATGCTTCAAAGCATATCCTTTTGCTCTTTGTGCGCGAGATCCTGCAATGAATTCATGAGGGAACAAAGAAGTGGGAAAAGGGAAATTTCATAATGGGAAGGAATTATGTTACAGGGATTCTAGGAATAGTACCACAAGAGGAGATAAACAGAAGTGGGATAGGGAAAAAAATTCAAGGGTAAAGTGGAGTTTTACGAAACAGATAGGGTAAATTCAGAAGAATATGGGAAGGTTAATCATTCTGGGATTGAAGAAGAAAACTGAGGGAATATGAAGAAAGTTGAATATGAAGAAAGGCAGAAAATTTTCTGGAAGGTCTGCCTGCACTGGTGCAAGAAAAATAACTGCAGCGAGAATTAAGCGTTACTTGAATAAAAATATCCATGCTAATTACCCCAATTGTATAAAGGTTGGTTCTGCTAAACCTGCTTTTACTTGGTGGTCGCTAGCATATCTAAAGATCAAGCAACATTCTCTTTTTATTAGAAATTTTTGATCTTCCTGCCAGCAAGCTGGTTTTCAGGTTGATCCTTCTGCAATCATGTCAGCGAACTGATTTTCATAATTACAGGAAAGTATTTTTTCTTTACTTTTTATTTTAGAAAAAAAATTGTATTTAATTTTTTTTTTTTTTTAAGAAGAAGAATTCATGTTTTCAAAAGGTTGGTATTACCATTCACCACTACCGTCCCGAATTGCTGTTGGACTTGCTGTGTAAAATATTTCCTGGCAAGTGGCTGAAAATACTTCTTTAATCTGTGTCCATTTACCAAGAATACTGAATTTTTTCCATCAATAGTTTTAACTTCTACTGCTCCATTCTCGAATACTTGGATCACTTCATAAGGTCCCATCCAATGTGTATGGAATTTCCCTTTAAAAATTTTAAATCTAGAATCATAAAGGAGCACCTAATCACCTAGTTGGAATTGCTTTTTCTGAATAGACTTGTCATGCCACCTTTTGCGTTGCTGCTAAATTAGTATGTTCTGTTGAACATCATCCCTACGAAATTCATCTAACTCATTTAATTGGAGAAGACGTTGTTGTTGTGCCTCAAAGAGATCTAGTCCTAAATGAACTGCAGTTCTGAAAGTTTTGATCTGGAATTCAATTGGTAACAAAACCTGTTTGCCATATACCAGCTCATATGGTGAATGTCCCGTGCTATTTCTCCAAGTGGTTCTGTATGCCCACAAAGCTTCTGGTAATATTTCAGCCCAGTCTTTCCAATGCATATTTATTGTCTTTGTAAGAATGGAATCAATCACTTTGTTTGTGGATTCCACCTGGCCATTTGCTTGCGAGTGATACAATGTGGATTTCATGTGCCAGATTTTGTATTGCTCCATCACACCCTGTACCAGATTAGAAATAAATTGCGGACCATTGTTAGAAACAATTTCTCTAGGCATACCAAATCTAGTAAAGATTTCAGTAAAAAGAAAATCAACAACAACTTTTTCTGTAGCAAAGGAAATAGCTTTAGCTTCTACCCATTTTGTAACAAAATATGTACAAACCAAAATATTCTTTTTACTTAATGACGTTGGATTTATTGGCCCTATAAAATCAATATCTCATTTTTCAAACGGCTCAATCATAACTTGGGGGCATAAAGGAATTTCATTGGTTTGATTTAGGCTGGCCCACTCGTTGACAGCTATCACATCGCCTGACATATTGTTTGGCATCCTTAAATAAGGAAGGCCAAAAGTAACCAGTACATAATACTTTATATGAAATCTTCTTATCAGCGAAGTGGCCTCCACAAGGTTCGTCATGAGCATATTTCAATATGTAAAACACTTCCTCCTCTCTTACACATATACGGATAATCAGATCTGGACCAGTGTAAAAGAGATCTCCTTGAATCCAGGAGTATGCAGCACTTTTCTGAATAATATTTCGCTTTTCACGAAAGGACAAGTGGGGTGGTGTTTTCCCAGTAACCAAGTAATTAGCAATGTCAGCAAACCACGAAGAATCTGTTGACATAGCAAAAATATGTTCATCCGGAAAATCATCATTAATAGGAGTTGCTTCACCAGGATGATCTAATCTAGAAAGAAAATCTGCTACAACATTATATTTTCCTGGTCTATCAACAATAGTAACATTAAATTCCTGCAAAAATAGCAACCACCTAGTCACTCTACCGCTAGTCAATGGTTTGTTCATCAAATATTTAATCGTGGAATGATCAAATATTTAATCGCGGAACTTATTAATTGCAAAAATTACAGCTAAAAACTCTTTCTCTGTAACTGTACAATTTAATTCAGCGGAAGACAAATTCTTACTAATATAATAAATAGCATAGGATTACTTATTTTCCTCTTGTCCTAAAGCTACGCCAATAGCCAAATCTGAAGCATCAAAGGAAATGTGAAAAGGCAGGGACCAGTTAGGACCTCTCAAAACTGGTGCCTGTACTAACTTTTCCTTCAATGTTTCAAAAGACTGTTGGCAAGCTGTGGACCAAGAAAATTCACTATCCTTAGCTAGAAGTTGGAAAATAGGGGCAGCTATCTTAGAAAAAAATTCAATGAATCTTCTATAGTAACCAGCATGTCCTAAGAAACCTCTTACTTCCCTTTGAGTTTTGGGTGCAAGAAGATGCAGAATGATTTCAATCTTTGCTGGATCAACCTGGATACCTTTATTAGAAATAAAATGGCCAAGTACCACTCCCGCTTTGCACAATAATCTACATTTCTTGTCACTCAAGGCGAGATGGGCTTCCTTACAACAGAGAAGTACTTTCTCCATATTTTTGAGAGCTTCGTGAAAAGAATCACCAATCACAGAAAATTCATCCATATAAATTTCTACAAATTTTAGATTAGCAAAAATGGCCAGGACTGCCCTTTGAAAGGTAGCCGGGGCATTACTTAAACCAAAGGGAAGCACTTTATAAGAAAATGTACCCCATGGACATGTAAAATTAGTTTTATCCTGATCTTCGGGCGCAATCTGTATCTGGTTATAGCCACTGAAGCCATCCAAAAAGGAAAAATATTTCTTTCCTGCAAGGGTATCAAGCACCTGGTCAATGAAAGGGAGAGGGAAGTAATATTTGAGAGTGGATTTGTTTAATTCTTGATAATCAATACAAATACGCCATCTTCCATCTTTCTTGGGTACTAGCACTAATGGAGAGACCCACCGACTGTCGGAAATAAGATAGATAAAACCGGCATCCAAGAGTTTATGTACTTCTTCCTTCATAATATCTCTTAGTGCTGGATTCATTCGCCTTTGGGGTTGTCAGACAAGTCAGGCTCCTTCCTGAATATAGATATGATGTGTACAAGTTTAAGGAGGAATACCCTTCATATCTTCATAGCCCCAAGCAAAGGCACTAAGATGGTTTTGCAACAAATTCACAAGCTACTCCTGCTGAGATGAGTCCAAATCTAAAATAATATGCAAGGATTTACCAGGGCTAATCTCAACAAGAGTAGTATCAGGCTCAGGAGTACTCAATGGAGTGGTCAAATGCACTGGTACAGAAGAATGAGAATCATTATTATCTTGAAAATCTAGGCTGAAAATCTGGCTCAATGGCTCAAAATTAGGCATAGTGTCTAGATTATTCAGGAAATATTGAATCTCATCTTCTTGTGAAGACCCAGTATAATGATGGATAAGGGAAATGGGTTGAGTCTCCTCATCACTGCTTTGATCCAACCATAAAGTATCTCGAAGGTCCTAAATGGATCTGGCAGGGGGGTATAAGGTAACTCTCTTCCTAGAATCTCTATGCGAAATATAAATATCACCGGAACGACATCCAATATATGCATCGGCCGTAGCAAGCCATGGTCGACCCAAGATCAAGGGATGTCCTCCTACTGGGTTCTTTGGCTAAAGCACAATGAAATCAGTAGGATATTCCCAAGAATCTAATGAGATGATCACATCATCCAATACTCCTTATGGCTTAATTTTAGATCTATATGCTAATTCAAGCACAATGGGAGTAAGGCGAAGATGAGATAACCGAAGTTGATCCATGGTTTGCTTAGTCATGACATTAATGGCTGCCCCCAAGTCTATAAGAACATTAGAGACCAGGACATTACCAATCTGAACTGAGACAACAGGGTTTCTGGGATCAGTATATTTTTCCATAGACACACATCCCGTCATCAACTCTGCTGCCCTACCAACAAATTGAATGGTTTGGGGTTCCACTCTCTTCCTCCCGGGTTTCTTGAGATAGATTTCCTTAATAATCTTGGCAAAAAAGGAGATCTCTTTAATGGCTTGACGGAAAGGTATCTTAATGAAAATATTCTGAAGCTCAGATGCCAAACTAGTCTCAGAAATAGGCTCACCTCTTTCCATTACTAGCCTCTCTGGGAAGGGAGGCTGGTTGGAAGAAGATGGCAAGGATTCAGAGGGTAAGGGCTTCTTAGTGACAGCTTTCAGAGAATGGTTAAGAGTTTCCTCTTCTCCTTTCTCTTCAACACTCACTATAGGTTGCTTCTGATTTTCTAATGTTACAGTCCTTCCCGATCTTAATCGAATATCATGAACCCCAACTGGAATAAACTGGTACTCGAATGGTAAAGGTGGGTTTGTTACATAGATCATTTGCACTGCTTTATTATTTTTAGGATTGGGCATAGGTTGAGCAGGAAACTAAGGAGGTCGAAAGGGTGGAGGTAAAGGCAACGGTGGAGTAGACTGACTCGGAAGTTAAGGCATTGAATAATGTGTATGCGTAGATGGATATGACTACATAGGTGGCTAGTAGGAGTATGGAGAATGAGTTGGCCCTCTCCAATCTTGCTGCCATGGTTGAGAAGGTTGCCCATGCTAATATTGATTCCCATACTGCCACTGCTGATTAGTGTTAGGATAAGAATATGCATGTGAATTATAACCAAAATAGTGTGGAGAAAATTCAAGAGCCATACCTACACCTACCTGAGGCCAATTCCTTCTTGCTCCCATAGCATACAAGTATTCAGCTTCAGGCTGTCCCCCCATAAATACAACTTTAAGTCCTGGTATAGAGGGAAATTTTTCTGTGACATGGTCTTCTGCATAAATAACACACTTATTAGTTTCTTTCAAATTAAAAGGACACTCTTTAGGAGGATGCTTGTCTCTAAATTTAGGACAGAAAATAGATAATGACTCTTGTTCCTTCATGATTTTTTGCTGAAATTTTAAAGAGTCTAACTGTTTGGTAACAGTATTCATTATATCAATTTTCATGTTTTCCATTTTATTTTCTAGTCCAATAATCATAGCATCAGTAGATTCAGTTTTTATATTTCTATTTCGAGTTCCTCTACTGGATCTATATTGATTTCTTGAAAATTTCCTGCATAATTCACAAATTTGTTCAAAAGTTTGCTGAGAAATATCACCTTGTCCTAACAGATTTAAATTATTTCTAGAATTATCAGTAAGTCCTCTTAAGAACAAGGTTCTAATAGTACTGGGATCAAACTTAAGTTTTGACCTTTGTAAAATATACATAAATATTTCTAGGTAATTTTCAAGAGTTTCATCATTATCCTGTATGATTGTAAAAATCTCATCCTGCATGTCCCGAGTTTTGCAATATTCTTGATATTTAGACAAAAACACTCTCTTCATATGATCCCAAGAGGTTATAGTGTTTCCTCCTAACCCCATAAACCAGCGTAGAGCTGAGTCCTTGAGAGTAACAGGAAATAATCTTAACTTCTGAGCGTCAGTTGAATAATCATAACTTCTACACAAAATATCAAACTCGAATACAAAAGTGTCGGAATCTTCATGAACATTAACATGGAAATGAGGGAGAGCTAATGGTGGAATATTCTTCATTTGCGCCACAGTATCAGGATCCACAATTGGAAACACAAAAGTGGATTGTTCTTCACTTACCTAGTTTTCACCAGTCCTTTCCAAATGATCTTCATGGTCCACCATTGTTTCTCTTTTACTTGTACCGCTCTCAACAGGCTGAACCAAACCTGAGCTATTGTCACCAAAATCCAGGTGGATTGTTCCTATGTGATGGGTTTGAATTGGGTTGGGCTTCCTACTTACAGAAGGAGACCCAATATGAGAATTGTTTTCAGAATTCTTTTGGCCCTTAGTGGGCTCCGAACCCTTACCTTTTCTAGGCATTTATTTCAAAAAAAAAAAAAAAAATAACAAACAACTTCTAGTAAAAAATGTTGTCAGAAATCAATTAACACCAGTAAAATTCCTTCAAATAAGCTTTTCCAAACAATACTACAAAAATAAAGGAAAAATTACCTCTATTGTATAAACAGAAAATTCTTACTAAATCAAATCGCCTCCCCGGCAACGGCGCCAAAATGTTGGGTGCAGGAATTACACTTAAACAAACTCCTCAACACTTAATTTGTCAACCCGAGGGATCCGTAAACTTAGAGATGAAGCACAGGAAATGCCAGAGATGGTATGAATCTTCCTAATATAAATCCCTACTTTCTTTAAAGGAAATATTGCAGAATCAAATTAAAAAGAGAAAAAGGCAACTTGAACCATCAAAATAATCTAAGACTGGAACAAGGAAGAATGCATTTGCAAGAGGGAATTAAAGATAAAAGGAAATCACTCTAGCTAATTATTGTTTAACTACTAAGTGTGTGTTTTTCTTTAGCAGAGACACTTAGCAGTCTCATCAGATGGGCCCTTAAACCTGCTCCTTTAGAGATTTCCTTCTTGCCCTAATCTGTCCTACACTTTCGCAGTCTGCTTGCACTAGTGCAGGAACATAGATTTATGCAGAAGGTATAAATGGTGTCTTTACTAAAGGATTTTTACTTCATGCAAGGGCTTGAACTTTTCTAGGTTCAAAGGACTCAGATCCCGTGGCAAGAAACTAGTTCTTGCACCGGTTCAGAGCTTCCTGCACTTAGCATTTAATTCTTAAAATGAGTGCTTAATTATTGAAAGTGATATTATACTATTAAATCAAATTGCACACATAAAAAGTGAATTTTTATGATCTTAACAGAGTGCAGGAATAAAGAAACAATCAATATACATTTATCCTGTCCTAAGCATTTAATGAAAGAAAGAAGATTTCGGGAAGTAGACTAAGAAGGCTTGCTGCATCACACCAACGTGCACTGGTGCAGGTTCATTTCTCCTGCTTGGACCAGGTGGGGAAAACCAATCAAACAAAATTGTAGAAAAGGAGATATCACACCAACGTGCACTGGTGCAGGGTTATTTCTTCTGCTTGGACCAGGCGGAGGAAAACCAATCTGAAATCAAGTTTAGGAAAGGAAATTGCAGGAAAAGGAAATTTATCTACTTCGCACAACAATTTCGCTTTCACTCAGACAAGAATGCATGTGCTTAAAATTAAATCACACTTGACAGTGTAAACACAAATTACAGGAAAACGGGAAATGGGGTAAACGTGCTAGGTTGGCTGGGCCCTAGCCAACTAGCGCGTTTCCCTTTTAAATACAAATGTTGCTCAGTACCTTAATCAATTCATCGGCTCAAATACATAAACGAAATTTGTGAAACATGAGGCAGAGCTCCCTTTTATTAATTCACTAAGGCAAGTACATACATTAATACATCGTCCAGCCCAGATTCGGGCGATAACAAAATACAGAAACCTATTACCGTCTCTCTCGCTGTGTCTCTGTTCTCTTCTGCTATCAAAACTTCTCCTTAGTCCTATTTACATCCTACATTATATATATATCTTTAGCTAAAGGCCAAAATAGATCATTCAACCGATTACATAACCAAACGCAGAATTTAGCTTTTCGACCTTCAAAATTAGACAATTAGAAAAACTGGCTATAGCCAATCTCTAGCTTTTGTCCTTCGCAGATTCAGTCTCGACTGCCTTTGGGTCGATCTTGTTATCATGGCTGAAGCTGCTCAAAACGAGGCGGTGATCAAGAAGGTTCAGATCTGCTGCAAGGATTTGTTGTGCAGGCAACAGTGTAAGATCAGAACCTACACTAGGATCAGCGGTCACGGTAAGTACTCCAACTACCAAAAAAACATTGGAGATATCGATAAGTTACAAAGAGTGGTTAAAAGTAAGAAATCATGTAATAAATAATTAATTAATGCTAAGTTGAATTAAAAATATGAAAAATAAATTTTATACGAAATATGTCACCGTGCTTGGACTGGCGCAAGATGAGGGTGCATAAAAGAGGTAAAACAGCGGTAAATGGTTATGATTTAGGAAGGGGAAAATGGCAAAAAGAGAGAAAATTAGGGGGCTAACAGATTACAAAATAGCAGATCCAGTGATAGAATTCAATCGGTTAGAACTCCACTGTTGGAGTCTTGAAAAGTCATTAGATCAAGTTGAAGAAGTCCAAATTTGGGATTCAAACCTACCCAAATATGTTGTTCCACTCACTCATCAATGTCGAGAGGATATTAGGATGTGTCAGACCTACTATTCACCTGAACAAAGAGCAATGGTAAATGCAAATAAAGAAGTATTTTTTACAATTACTGCTAAGTCAATAAACCATATGCTACAACTCAAATCAGATCCCAATGCAGTTCCTTTATCTATAGAAGCACTCACTAAGCTTTACATATGTCCGGACTTTCCTAAAAGGTTCCAAATTTTCCAATTGTTCATGCCTTTACATGTTGAAATTCCACAAATCAACCCTCCTTATTCTACTTCAAAATTTCTTGAAGGATCTAGGCATGTCATATCCATGTTGTCATTTATCTTACGGTATTTTACAGATGAGCATACAAATGAGTCAATCCTAGGTTTTCTATCTACCTTTGCACCAAGACAACTTCCTTCTGTCATTTTCAATTATGTTGAATACATAGTGTTAGTCATCCATAATTTTGACTTTATCCAAAGATGACTAAATGTAACAAACCTAGATTTCTAGAACAAAATTTCAAGAACATGATGAGTTCTAGAAATCTCACTGCCTTCATCATTTCAAGTCCATTATTCCACTGAAATCTTCATCTATTTTCCTAAAATATTATCTTGATGTTCCTTAGCAGTGTTGTTCCTTAAAAAACAGTGTTGTTTCCTAAAGTGTTGTCCTTAAGTGATGTTCCTTAAACAGTGTTGTTCCTGAAAACAGTATTATTCCCTAAAGTGTTATTCCTTAAGTGTTGCTCCTGTTCCTTATTCGGAATCCTTGAGAAACACTACTGAACAAAAAGAGACTGTATGTAGGCCATTTTTTCCATCATTTACTAAGCCTATTTCACTCATTTTTTCCCCTTTTCATCCTTCATTTTCCTCTGAACACCTTCAAAATACCTTTTAAACTCATAAAAAATCCTTGTTATGGTTTAAAAACCCCCATTTTACCTATCGAAACCCACCAAAATGATCCGAAACCCCTCTTTTTTGTCTAAAAGACAGTCTTTTACAACTAAGGGTTTAAGCCCCCGAGGGCTTAAAAATCTTCCCCCCTTTTCCCCATGTGTTCGAGCGCTATGACCAAGCGCCCAAACCCCTGTCGCATCGGCTTTTCTTCTTTGAATCCGCATTTCCTTTGAAAATTTTTACCCGCCGATGCGATAAGCACCCTATCCTTAGCCCCTGGTCACATTTTCCCCCACGGGACCGTGCCCCAGTGCCTAGTTATTAGCCCCTCCATCGCATCGGCCTTTTCCTCGCTTCTTCTCCCATTCCCTTTGTTCCACCGCCAATGCGACAAGCGCCCTTACCCTGGCCCCTGGTCACTTATCCCCCCATGGGACCATGTCCTTGCGCTTATTCCTAAGCCCCCATCGCATCGACTTTTCCATATAGAACCCTTGTTTCCTTTACAAACTTGCCCTCTCCGATAACTATACCCCGATAAGATCCAAGCCGTGGATCTCTATGATCTGACGGTGGTCATTAACCCCCGCCCCTTACCTTTTTGGTTTATCCATCCACCCTCCACACCGATATCCACCATTGATCTACATGATCCAACGGTCCTCGTTCATCCTGACAACCCAACTCTTTCGGACCCACCATCCATTACGAAAATCCCTCCTCCAATCACCTCTTGCCACCTGTCCTCCACTAAGTTCTCCCTGCCATGCACTTCTCTCCATCACACTCCCTCATAGCCGTTGGATCTTCCCCCCCTAGATTCGACAGTCTACGATCAATATCGCTTGATTTTTGCATCTATGGTTTAACGTTCCAAAGCCACGCAAAATAGGCGGTATTGCTAAGGCCATGCAGCGCATTATAATTGGATCGCGTTCCCTGCGAGAAAAACTACTAACCGCCCAACTACAATGCAAAAACCACCAGTGGTTTTCCAAAACCACTTTTGCTCAAATTTCATGCCAAGACTGTTTTAAAACCCATTTCTTCACGGTTTTCTCCATAAAACCCTTCTGCGCATTCATTTTCTCCTCACTACTCATTCCGCTTTTGCCCAACCTCTGTAAAGTAGTTTATCCAACACTCGCAGGTTTTATTAAATATTTTTGTCCTGTGCAGGTTTAATGGCAGTTTAAGGGTAAAAACTCTTCCCACTATCTATGAGGGGACAAGGTCGAAGATCATCATCCGGGGAAGACTGTTAAATGAAGAAAAGAAATTTCCAAGGCGTAAATCTGGGTCTTTTAATCAAATCATATGAATATTTTTTATTCAAATCAAACCCCCACACATTAAGGTCCTCTGTCCACAATAGTGAAAGGAAAAGCACAGTAGAAGAAACAAAGGGTTAAAGACTGAGAACCAAAGAAAGGGGATTAAAAACTAGTCCAAGTCAGCAAGAAAAGTGTAAAGCAACGAAGACAAAGAAGATTGAAGATGAAGGATTGCACATAAAGACCAAAGATTAGAAAGTTTAAATCCCGCAGTCTCAAGGTTAAATGAAATTTAAAGGTGAATACAGTCAGCAAAAGGATAATTACAGGCCCAAGCAATAGAGGATTAAAAGGTAAAAAGAAATCAGATGAAGTGTTAAAGGACAGCAAAGAAGATTAATTTAAAAAGGCATATCAAGGCTAAAAAGGCCTTAAAACACAGTTTTATGATTAAATGAAGAAGGCTTAAGCTTAAAGATAGCCTCGAATACATCAAAGGAGTAGTTATTCACCTAATAACTCACAATTGACACCTTTCACTTACTTTATATCTCAAAGGGAAAATTGGCAGTTATTACACAAAAAGATATTTTATAAACTATCAGACGGTTATTGTAAAAGACAGAAAAGAGCCTCAAAATCAATCTTTCCAGCTATTTTATCTTCAGGAAGTAAAGACAGATTTAATACACAGAGAAGTAGTTGAGAAACATTCCTACCTTATACCTTGCATGGTTTTTAAGGATAGGAGTGCATTTACTGTGTCATTAATAACATTTTGAACCCTAGATAGTTCCACCTCCTCATTTGCAGCATAAATACTGCATTTGAACTCATTGTATAGGGGCATTTGATAACTCTTTGAAGTAATATATAGTTCTACTGAGATTGAAAAGAAATTGACGTATTGGAACCTGTGGAAGCACCTTAGACCTGTTTACTCTTCACTGTCTTTATGCTTTTCATCTGCTGAAGGTTTGATTGAGTAGTTTAACTGCTTTTCAACCCTTAAGCTTGTTTATTTCAAGAATAGTTCAATACAGTGGCCTCAAAAATGATTTATGGTTCTCCCTGCTTGCTTGCTGCCTCTTATAAACTGTTTTTGAAGTCTCCCTTCAAAGTACCATTGTCCAAAATCTGCCAAAGAAGTATGTTTTGATCATACCCTTTGTACTTGCTCAAATAATTGTTTTGAAGGTCTTTATAGCTGTAATCACAGATGTTTAGGAGTTCCCTCTTCTATGAATGCAGTTATTTGTGAATCTTGAATGTTTTCTCATCCTTGAGAGTTAAATATTTGATGAAATAGAACGTTCCTCGACTCTTAGATTTCATTCTGAAAGTTTGTCTTGAAATTGTTATTTGCTGAAGTGTAAAATTGTAGAATTCATGGTTATCCCTGTCTATAAAATACTTCTTCATGTTCAAATTATGCTTTAAGACCCTTTGTTGAAGAGTACATATAATTAAGGATTCTCAATTTCCCTTAGTTCTACTTTTCATTCTAGAAACCTTGATGTTCATTTCATTTCACCTAAAAACTTTGTAGATCCAACAGCCAAGTTAGATTTTCCCTTTGATGCCCCTAATTCATCTATAAAATTGTTACAAACTTCCATTTGACTCCATTTCCCAATGACTTAGATTTCCCTTTTCTATCTATGCTGCCTAGATCATCATGTCCCACAAAACAATCAAACAAACTCAAGCTTAATAACTAGCCTAAAATCAACCTTTTACAAGCAAACAAGACATATCTTTGCAAACATATTGAGAGATCCCTCTTTGAGACTAGGAGGGCTAGATCCTAGAGCTCTAAATATTGGTTTACATGTTGCCTTGTCATTTGGTTTACCAATCGGCCAAATCACAGGACTCCAACATTCTGGCGATCACGGTGGGACATTTTGAGTAAAGGTCCTAAACAAGACACTCGGTATTATTTTAAGTGAAATATAGCTTCTTCAAGCACGACCAACATAATGATAATCATGATAGGATCTGTATGAATCAGTGGCAAACTAAGTAACCCTTAGGATTCTAAGAGACCCTTATCAAACCTTGAAGAAATCAGCTAGTAAGCCATAGAGTAGACTCTTTTTGTTTCATCACCTCAGCTAAGTGTTGAATCAGGTATAGGACACTCTCATAACTAGAGAACCATGTAAAACTCAGAAAAACCTAAAAACATTTCAGATTGGTTTTCAGATAAACCCTTGGTGGTGGACCATAAAACATTTTACCTTCATAAAAGCTAAAAATTTCCACCTGGCGACTCCACCAGCCCCAATAGGCCTATTACCTCACTAGATCTCCATATTTCCTTAGGATTGTGTTAACCAACCTTGAAGAAGTTTAGAAGCATAGTTTTCCTATTGTAGAAAATCACTGTGAGAGGAAAATTTTTGAAAAACAGTCCTAAAAACCTCTTCCTCTCTAAATTTTGAAAAGCTGAAATCTGGCTTCACATAGGATCAACACTAGATCCCATCCATATCCTAATCCCCCTACCATAGTTGATAATCCAGAGAGGATTTTGTGGCAAACTTCTAGACCTGGGAAACCAACTCTTGATAGTACCATCACAAGAACAAGATCTGTCCCTGAAAACTTCACAGTCTTGAAAGATCCTCACTTTGACTTACCTCACACAAAGAACCTCTTTAGAAATAAGTCTCAAAGTGATTTAAACCAAGCTGATTTTGAAACCACAGATTTGCAACAAATCTTTAGAAAAGAAGCCTCACCTTCTACTCCACCTGATTCTCAGCTTCTCCATCATTTCAGCTCCTTCCATAACAAATCTGCTCATCATCAGTTTTCTGGCCCAAGTGTTTCTTCCACTCCTATCCACACATCCACTATTCAAAACACTCCATTTCAGCCCACTTTCCCTCTTGTTAATCCACCTCTTGTAAATCCCCCATTATTTCCAATCATGGTAGCATGGTATGCTCCACTAGTGTTACCACAGCCTATGGCTCCTTTACCAAATGATTACCAGTCCAAAATTCCCCATTTCACTGCAAATGAACCTAATACTGCCCAGCAGCATGTAGATAAAATGAATGATGCCTTTGATTACATGGAAATAGAAGAAGAGACCATTAAGATGAGAATTTTTGCTCAAAGTTTAGGAGGAGAAGTCAAGAAATGGTTTAAAAACTTAGCTCCTAATAGCATAAATGATTTCCCTTCTCTATATCAAACATTCATAAACAAATGGGAAATTAGAAAGAACCCTCTCCAAATCCTTTCAGACTATACTAACCTCAAAAGGAATACTAGGGGAAGTGTCCATGATTATTGCACTAGATTCAATAGTGTGTATAATGCACTTCCTCCAGACATGAAACCTCCACTAGGCTTAGCCTTGGCTAAATTCTGAGAAGGCTTTGACCCTAAAATGGCCTACCATCTTAGGGAAAGAGACCCCTCAACTTTAGAAGATATGTAGAGGGGAGCCATGAGTGTGGAGGCAAATCTGATTGAAAAAAGAGCTAGGTTGAGAGCAGAGAAAAGAGTTACATACAAGGATGATACAGTGCCATTAACCTCACATCAGATACTAAAATTGATAAGTTAGTGAAGGTAAAGGAGGATGCTTGAAAAGATAAATTTGAATGATAGAGTGCCTCCTAGAGAAAACCAAAACAGAAATAGAAACCAAAATCTTAGAAGAGACCCTAATCAAGATAGGCAAAGACATAATGACCAACATATTAGGCCTCCCTTTCAACAAAACTATGTTGATCAAGAAGAGGAAAGGGAAGTTGAAAGGTTGGAAGAAAATCATGTAAACTTGTTAGGATCTGACAGTGAGACATATTTTTTTCTCACTAAATAAGAACAAGGATTCTTTTCTTTAGAACAAACTGAATACAATAATGAGGATTCTGAAGATTACAGATTGGGGTTTGAAAATGCTATCATGGAGATACACAAGCAATAAAATCTTAGAAGCAAAGGTAGCCCAGAGAATTCCAATTACAAAAACACTAGTACTGCTGTTAAGAAAACATCAGAAAATCAGCCTAAGAAAACAGCAAGTAACACCAACACTTTAGCCAAGAAAACTGAACAAAATAAAGATAAAAACATTCAACAAAGTGTTGAACAAAGCTGCCCTAGTACTTCTGCTAGTGGCCCTAACAAATCTGTCCCAAATAACAGTTCAAATAAAGTTCAGCAAGTCAAAATTGTTGAAAGAGTTGTAAATGAAAAAATAGACGTAAATATGTCAAAAACAATAGTTCCTTTCAGCCTTGAAGGGGAAATTTCCAAGATTAAAATCATCATACCCTTAGCTGAACTAGTAACTCAGGATGTATATAAAAAACAAGTTTTGAAAGCTTTGAATATGGGTAGTGACACTGATACTTTAAACTTGGCAGATGATGAACTAGAATTATTGTTTGGTCCTGAAGTTGAAGGGAAATACCAAGAAGGCATTGTCCCTCCCTTCTATGTCAGCTTGAATATACATGAGAAAATCTTGCATAATGCCATGCTAGACTCAGGTGCCTCTCACAATCTTATGCCCAAACTAGTAATGGAAAGCCTAGGCTTAGAAATTACTAAACCATATAAAGACCTATATTCTTTTGATTCCAGCAGGATCAAGTGCTTAGGCTTAATTAAATATTTGTGTGTTAACTTATCTCAAATTCCTACTAAGAGTCTAGTAATGGACATATTGGTAGCTAACATCCCCCCTAAGTATGGCATGCTTTTATCTAGATCATGGGGAGCCAAAATTCAAGGAAGCCTCCAAATGGACATGTCTTATGCCACCATCCCAGTGTTTAACCAAACTAGAAGACTATACAGGGAATCCCACATGAAATACATGGTGAGCAACATAGATAGACCAAACAATTCTCCTATCTAGTCCATCCATTCAAATTTGGATTCCTTTATCTTATATAATGAAAATGAAATCAGTCAACAAGAAAAGGAAAACAAAGGAGAATTTAGTCTACCAAAACAGTCAAATCCACCATCAATTCAAGAAAAAAACAGTCTAGATTTTAGCAGCCTTGAACAGCAGAAAGAAAATGAAAATGAAATTGAAATACCTTGGAAAATAAACTTTGATGGCTCTTGTAGTAAACTAAGTGCAAGGGCTGGTGTATGGATACAAAACATAAACAAAGGATTCTCCTCCAAACTGGATTTTCCATGCACAAACAATATTGCTGAGTATGAAGCCCTCCTTATTGGCCTACACTTACTCAAAGATTTAGGAGCCAAAAGAATATCAATCCAAGGGGATTCTGAGCTAATTATCAGGAAGATTAAAGGGGAGTATTCAACCAAAAACCCAAAACTCAGAGAATATAGGAACGCTGCCCTTGACCTCCTGAAAACCTTTGAAAAATATGAACTCATTTTCATCCCAAGAGCTCAAAATCATCTAGTAAATGAACTTGCCTTTGCTGCTAGTAATTTCCAAATACCAAAGACCAATGAACAATTTGATGTAAAGGTAAAAAACAAACCTACAATACCAGATAATGAAGATTATTGGCAAGTATTTGAAGGAGACAAACACATAGATGACTTTCTGCAATCAAATAATGACTTTTCCATGCCAACACCTATTTTAAGCCATGAGGAAGATTGTTTTAATGAAGAACAAAACCCTGAAATAGCGTTGTCCTTTTTTGCTGATATAAACCATTTGGAACATCCATTTAGAATAGAAATAGTTGACAGTATGGACTAGAAATACCTGGAGGTTTTACATTGTAAAAATGATACAATTCCAAGAGGTCTTACACCATTAGAACAACTTTTCAATTTCAATGATGTAGCCAAAGAACCAAGGATGGAGCCTATAGAAACGGACATAGAAGAACATAACATAGGCAGTCCAGCAGAACCCAAAATGATCAAGCTGTCTAGCACTCTCCCAGCTCATATTAAACAACAATACATAGATCTATTCAAAAAATTTAAAGATGTATTTCCATGGGGATACAAGGATTTAAAGTCATATGATACTAGCATCATTCAACACAAGATTCCTCTTAAGGAAAATCAAAAACCTTTCAAACAAAAACTTAGAAGGATAAACCCTATTTTATTGCCTTTAGTTGAGAAAGAGATTAAGAAGATGTATGATGTTGAGATCCTAGTTCCCATCAGGTATTCAGAATGGGTTTCCAACTTAGTATATGTTAGGAAAAAGACTGGAGAAATTAGGCTCTGCATTGATTTCAAGAATCTAAATAGAGCCTCCCTTAAAGATAACTACCCCTTGCCGAAAATGGATCATATAATTCAAAGGGTAGTTAGGGCTAAAATAATTTCACTGTTGGATGGGTTCTCAGGTTACAAACAGGTTTTAGTACTCCCAAGTGACCAACATAAAACTGCTTTTACTACACCTTGGGGTACATTCATGTATGTCAAAATGCCATTTGGTTTGATGAATGCAAGGGCCACCTTCCAAAGGGCCATGGACATAGCCTTCTCAGAAGACATAGGCTATTTTATAATCATTTATCTTGATGACATTATTGTTTTCTCTAAAACTGATGAAGAACACTTGATTCATTTGAGAAATTTTTTTGAGAAATATAGGAGATATGGCTTATCTTTGAATCCCAAAAATACACTCTTTGGTTTCCAAGAAGGAAAACTTCTTGGCCACATTATTTCTGAAGAGGGAATCAAAGTAGAACCTAAAAGGATTGATGGCATATTAAAGATTAGCCATCCTAGAAACCTTAAAGAATTATAATCTTTCATTGGGAAAATAATTTTTTTAAGAAGATTCATCCACAACCTTGTTGAGCTATTGAGAAATATCACAAACATGCTTAAGAAAGAGGTAGGTTTTAAATGGACCATACAGGCTAAACAATCATTTGAACTAGTAAAACAAGCTTTAACTCAAACACCAGTTCTTATTTGTCATAATTTCACCAAATATTTTTATATCTTTTCCTTTGCATCTGAACATACAATAGCTGCAGTATTGCTGCAAAAGAATGACATGGGGCATGAACAACCAATATCCTTTTTAGTAGGGCTTTGAGAGATGCTCCACTCAAGTATAACATCATGGAGAAACAAGCCTTAGCCTTGGTAAAAGCATTGAAAGACTTTAGAGTCTACATTTTGCATTCTCACATCATTGCTTTTGTCCCACACATAGTTGTCAAGGATATTCTAAGTCAAGACCCTGATGGTAAAAAGGGAAAATGGATTGCTATTATTCTAGAATATGACTTAGAAATCAGGCCTACCAAACAAATCAAAGGGCAGGGATTAGCAAAACTCATGGCTGAATCAAACTTCCAAGCACTTGATATGAATATGGTTGATGTCTTAGAAGAAATAGAGGAATTCATAGCTCCATTCATTGAAGAAACATTTGTGAATTCACCTTGGTATGCTGATATCATATATGTGTTGCTTTATCTAAATGCTCCTCCTTCTTTGTCCAAAACTAAAGCTAGATTTTTGAAACAGAAGGCTTTAAATTATTTCATATTAGATGGGGTTTTATATTGGAAAAATGATGTTGGAATATTGCTTATGTGTCTGCTTGAGGTTGATGCAGGAAAAATCATGCATGAACTGCATGAAGGAGAATGTGGAGGACATCTGTACTGGAAGACCACAACAAATAAAATCCTCATATCTGGTTCCTATTGGCCCACCCTTTTCCCAAATACTCAGAAACTTGTCATGTCTTGCCATAAGTGTCAAATTTTTTATGGAAAAAGAAAATTCCTACCCTTACCCTTACATCCCATCAGTGTTGAGGATCCCTTTCAACAATGGGGCTTGGACTTCATTGGGGAAATTCACCCATCCTCTTCAGCCCGGCATAAGTGGATCCTCACTGCCACTGATTACTTTACCAAGTGGATAGAAGCCATACCTTCTAGGAATGCTACTGACTCTGTCATTATCAAGTTCCTTGAAACCAACATACTATCCAAATTTGGTTGTCCAAGAAAAATTGTTACAGACAATGTTGTTGCCTTCAAATCCAAGAACATGGTTGACTTCTGCTACAAATATCATATTACATTAGGTCATTCCACTGCCTACTATCCCCAAGGAAATGGATTAGCTGAATCCTCCAACAAAAGCCTTGTCAATATTATCAAAAAACTGTTGGAGCAGAATCAGAAATCATGGCATAGTAAGCTTGTTCATGCTTTATGGGTTGATAGATTAACCACCAAAAAGTCAATAAATATGTCCCCCTATCAGCTGGTTTATGGCATGGACGCAGTCTTCCCAACCTCACTAGGAGTTCCAGTCATGAAACTCCTCCAAGAAGTACAATCTGAGGAAAATGATATGCAGAGAAGGATAAATCAGACCCATTAATTTACAGTAGAATAGAGAGGAAGTGTACAGCAGAACGCAAATAGTTCAAGAAAGCATCAAGAAATTATTTGACAAGAGGACAAAAGAAAATGATTTCCAAATTGGAAATGTTGTTCTAAAATGGGATTCTAGAAGAGAAGAAAAGGGAAAACATGGAAAATTTGAAAATTTATGGAAAGGGCCCTACATTATTCATTCTATCAAGGGTCATAATGCATTCTTTCTGCAAGAGCTGAATGGAGAAGATTTTTTTGCAGGTCCTATCAATGGTAGGATGCTCAAGCACTATTTCTGCCAAGAGTCCTAAATTTCAAAGTTTTTATGTCTTCCACTGTGTATAACATTGTTGTTTCAATTTAAAAAAGGAGAAAAGAAAAAATACAAAAACAATAGAAAAAGAGAAAAGAGGTCAGATATTAAACAAAAAAGGTACAGCCCCATACCCAAAAAGAGAATTTTCTGAAAGTGAGCAAATCTAAATGCCACTGCTAATTTGAAAGTGATATATTGTTCAGTCATCTAGCCTAATCATGGCTGAACATACTTTAAATTTATGTTGATAAGTTAGTAGAAGCACTGATTGATAAGATTTTTTCAGATTTGGCTTATTAGTAGAATAGATTAGGATATAAAGGAAATGGTTCTAACATGCTCAAAATCTGAACCAAGAAAAGGAAAAAGACAGCTCTAAATAGATCAAAATCAGAGCTAGAAAAGGACTAGAAGGATATTTATAAATTTTCAGATCTTAAGCCTTCATCCTTTTGTTTTATTTTTCCGCAAATAAAGTCTATGTGCAGCTTGTATATACAGCCATAGACACCATAGCAAATTAGACTGTCTAATCCTGATTTGGTTGTGTTTAAATTTCCTATTTTAGAAATAAAAATAAAATCTGTCAAACAGCTTAATCTTGACAGATAGTAGTTAGGTAGAAAATAAAGAGTTTAATAGTTTAATCTGGACTCTTGGAAGAAATAAGGATAGAATTAGAAAGTTTATTTCTGTTTTCAAAAATAAAATGTCAGAGAGTTCGCTAGTTAAAATGCACTTAAAGGAAGAAGAAAAAATGCTAGAACAAGTAAGGTTGGGTAGGTAGAGATGTTGTTTGAAGAAATTTCATGTTGCAGATTGATAAAAGTTTCCTTTTTTAGAGAAAAATCAGCAAAAAAAGAAGAAATATGCCCAATGGATAAGTCACTGGTCCACTAAAAGCCATAGATCTATGAACTGAGGTTCTAGACACCTAAAAGGACAGTTGTCCTCCCCAAATGGAGCCACTGTTAGTCATCCAGAATTTTTACTTTATCCAAAGATGACTAAATGTAACAAACCCAGATTTCTAGAACAAAATTGCAAGAACATGATGAGTTCTAGAAATCTCACTGCCTTCATCATTTCAAGTCCATTAGTCCACTGAAATATTCATCTATTTTCCTAAAAATATTATCTTGTTGTTCCTTAGCAGTGTTGTTCCTTAAAAAATAGTTTTGTTTCCTAAAGTGCTGTCCTTAAGTGTTGTTCCCTAAAGTGTTATTCCTTAAGTGTTGTTCCTGTTCCTTATTCGGAATCCTTGAGAAACACTACTAAACAAAAAGAGACTGTATGTAGGCCATTTTTTCCATCATTTACTAAGCCTATTTCACTCATTTTTTCCCCTTTTCGTCCTTCATTTTCCTCTGAACACCTTCAAAATCCCTTTTAAACTCAAAAAATCCTTGTTATGGTTTAAAAACCCCCATTTTACCTATCAGAACCCACCAAAATGATTAGAAACCCCTCTTTTTTGTCTAAAAGACAGTCTTTTACAACTAAGGGTTTAAGCCCCCGAGGGCTTAAAAATATTCCCCCCTTTTCCCCATGTGTTCAAGCGCTATGAACAAGCGCCCAAACCCCTGTCGCATCGGCTTTTCTTCTTTGAATCCGCATTTCCTTTTAAAATTTTTACCCGCCGATGCGATTAGCACCCTATCCTTAGCCCCTGGTCACATTTTCCCCCACGGGACCGTGCCCAAGTGCCCAGTTATTAGCCCCTCCATCGCATCGGCCTTTTCCTCGCTTCTTCTCCCCTTTCCTTTGTTCCACTGCCGATGCGATAAGCGCCCTTACCCTGACCCCTGGTCACTTATCCTCCAATGGGACCATGTCCTTGCGCTTATTCCTAAGCCCCCCTCACATTGGCTTTTCCATATAGAACCCTCATTTCCTTTTCAAACTTGCCCTCTCCGATAACGATACCCCGATAAGATCCAAGCTGTAGATCTCTATAATCTGACAGTGATCATTAACCCCCGCCCCTTACCTCTTTGGTTTATCCATCCACCCTCTGCACTGATCTCCGCCATTGATCTACATGATCCAACGGTCCTCGTTCATCCCGACAACCCAACTCTTCTAGACCCACCATCCATTACGCAAATCCCTCCTCCGATCACCTCTTGCCACCTGTCCTCCACTAAGTTCTCCCCATCGTGCACTTCTCTCCATCGCGCTCCCTCGTAGCCGTTGGATCTTTCCCCCCAGATCCGACAGTCTACAATCAATATCACGTGATTTTTGCATCCGTGGTTTAACGTTCCAAAGCCACGCGAAATAGGCGGTATTGCTAAGGCCATGCGGCGCATTATAATTGGATCGCGTTCCCTGCGAGAAAAACTACTAACCGCCCAACTACAACCCGAAAACCACCAGTGGTTTTCCAAAACCACTTTTGCTCAAATTTCGCGCCAAGACTGTTTTAAAACCCATTTCTTCACGGTTTTCTCCATAAACCCTTCTGCACATTCATTTTCTCCTCACTGCTCCTTCCGCTTCCACCCGACCTCTGTAAAGCAGTTTATCCAACACTCGCAAGTTTTATTAAATATTTTTGTCCTGTGCAGGTTTAATGGCAGTTTAAGGGTAAAAACTCTTCCCACTGTCTGTGAGGGGACAAGGTTGAAGATCATCATCCGGGGAATATTGTTAAATGAAGAAAAGAAATTTCCAAGGCGTAAATCCGGTTCTTTTAATCAAATATTGCATGAATATTTTTATTCAAATCAAACCCCCGCACATTAAGGTCCTCTATCCACAACAGTGAAAGGAAAAGCACAATGGAAGAAACAAAGGGTTAAAGACTGAGAACCAAAGAAAGGGGATTAAAAACTAGTCCAAGTCAGCAGGAAAAGTGTAAAGCAACGAAGACAGAGAAGATTGAAGATGAAGGATTGCGCACAAAGACCAAAGATTAGAAAGTTTAAATCCCGCAGTCTCAAGGTTAAATGAAATTTAAAGGTGAATACAGTCAGCAAAAGGATAATCACAAGCCCAAGCAACAGAGGATTAAAAGGTAAAAATAAATCAGATGAAGTGTTAAAGGACAGCAAAGAAGATTAATTTAAAAAGGCAGATCAAGGCTAAAAAGGCCTTAAAACACAGTTTTATGATTAAATCAAGAAGACTTAGGCTTAAATATAGCCTCGAATACATCAAAGGAGTAGTTATTCACCTAATAACTCACAATTGACACCTTTCACTTACTTTATACCTCAAAGGGCAAATTGGCAGTTATTACACAAAAAGATATTTTATAAACTGTCAGACAATTATTGTAAAAGAGCCTCAAAGTCAATCTTTTCAGCTATTTTATCTTTAGGAAGTAAAGACAGATTTAATACATAGAGAAGTAGTTGAGAAACATTCCTACCTTATATCTTGCATGGTTTTTAAGGATAGGAGTGCATTTTCTGTGTCATTAATAACATTTTGAACCCTAGATAGTTCCACCTCCTCATTTGCAGCATAAATACTGCATTTGAACTCATTGTATAGGGGCATTTGATAACTCTTTGAAGTAATATATAGTTCTGCTGAGATTGAAAAGAAATTGAGGTACTGGAACCTGTGGATGTTTTGACCTGTTTGTGGATGGAGAAAGATCTGTAATTGGATCCCTGAGCTTGGCTGTTGGTGAAGTATTCTAAAATGTTAATGTTTTTTCTTGTTTTCCATTTTGTTTTCATTTTCTCTTGCTTATAGTAGAGTAAAAGTTTTAGGCTAAGAAATGTCTCTTGGAAGCACCTTAGACCTGTTTACTCTTCACTTTCTTGATGTTTTTCATCTGCTGAAGGTTTGATTGAGTAGTTTAACTACTTTTCAACCCTTAAGCTTGTTTATTTCAAGAATAGTTCAATACAGTGGCCTCAAGAATGATTTATGGTTCTCCTTTCTTGTTTGCTGCCTCTTATAAACTGTTTTTGAAGTCTCCCTTCAAAGTACCATTGTCCAAAGTCTGCCAAAGAGGTCTGTTTTGACCATTTTGCTCAAATAATTGTTTTGAAGGTCTTTATAGCTGCAATCATAGATTTTTAGGAGTTCCCTCTTCTATGAATGCAGTTATTTGTGAATCTTGAATGTTTTCTTATCCTTGAGAGTGAAATCTTTAATGAAATAGAGCATTCCTTGACTCTTAGATTTCATTATGAAAGTTTGTCTTGAAATTGTTATTTGCTGAAGTGTAAAATTGTAGAATTCATAGTTAGCCATGTCTATAAAATACTTCTTCATGTTCAAATGATGCTTTAATACCCTTTGTTGAAGAGTACATATAATTAAGGATTCTTAATTGCCCTTAGTTCTACTTTTCATTCTAGAAACCTTGATGTTCATTTCATTTCACCTAAAAACTTTGTAGATCCAACAGCCAAGTTATATTTGCTCTTTGATACCCCTAATTCATCTATAAACTTGTTACAAACTTCCATTTGACTCCATTTCCCAATGACTTAGATTGCCCTTTTTTATATATGCTGCCTAGATCATGATGTCCCACAAAACAATCAAACAAACTCAAGCTTAATAACTAGCCTAAAATCAACATCTTACAAGAAAACAAGACATATCTTTGCAAACATATTGAGAGATCCCTCTCTGAGACTAGGAGGGCTAGATTCTAGAGCTCTAAAGACTGGTTTACATGTTGCCTTGTCATTTGGTTTACCAATCAGCCAAATCACAGGACTCCAACACATAGCTGATAATATCCATGATAAACTTGTCAAACTACCAACTGAAGGAGTATTTAGGTATACTTCCTTTCTTTTTCATATGTTCTTATATTTCCAAGAAGACAAGTTCCCAATAACACTTCAGAAGCTTGATATAGAAGAGAACCCACTTTTAGTCATATTTTGGACATCTTTGATCAGAAAAGAGTCCATAGAGTTCAGTTATGCAGAGTTTAAATATTACTTTATTCATCCATTGATAAACATGTTAACAAACACAGTACATCCAAGAATCAGTGATGAAATAAAGAAATTTCTACAGCTATCAGAACAAACTAGAACTAGAGATTGGTACTTATATCAGAAACATACAGAAATCAAAGTTTTTAGGTCAAATCTCTTACCCTATAAACTACCTAATTATGTGCCAATGAGAGTTTTTGCCTTGGAGCATATCAGGAAAATCCTAAATTCAGATTCTATCAACTTCTTAGAAGCCAAAAAGAAAACTCAATTTAAGTTGAAGAATCAAGTAGGACCTTTTATTTTCAATCACAGAGATGCAGGAAAAGAAGCAGCAAAATAGTTACTTGAATACAAATTTGAAGAAAGCTTCTCATGGAATTATGATCCACAGGGAATACTAAGAAAAATTAGGATCAAGTGCAAACTAACACCTTATATTCATGAGAAAAAACCAGAGATTGAACAATATGTCAATCAAACAAAGTGGCTAGAAAATACATTGGTAGAAGCAGTTAAACAGGGTGATACTAGTCAGACATTGCAAACTGCAAATCAAGGAGATAAAGCTACGAAACGAGGCAGAGAAGAAGGTACCTACACTACTGAAATAAAAACTGAGACTAGGTTTAAATTCAGATACAGTAAAAAGCCTAAGATAACTCCAGTTGATAAAGAAAAAGTGACCATAGAAGTGGAAGATACAGATGTTTCAGAGACAAACACAGATGCTGCTACAGTCATTACAAATGAGCGAGCCACAGAGATTCTAAATGAATAACATCCTGATAATTCAAACACACAGGTAATAGAGAAACAACAGAGTATGGAGGCATCCTCCTCACAGCCAGCAAAAGAAAAAAATCTTGACATCAGAGAGAAATATAAGCAGATAAAGACAAAGAATGAAAAAATCAAAAATGAGATCTATTCTCAGTATTTGAAACAGGAACCAGGTATCCAGAACAGACTTCTATCATCTTTTTATTATTAAAACAAGAAGTTGATTATGTCAGTGCTTCAACCAACAGTCAGGACTCCCAAAACAGTGGCAGATTACAAGAAAGAGCATCTTGAAGTACCTACAGAAAGTATCCATGCTCTAGATCAAATTGAATTTCATAGGCAAACTCTGAGATGCTATATTCTACCATAACTACAAAGGCTATGAGTGTCCAAAAACTTCAGAACAAAATAATAAATATGAGAGATCAAATGAAAGTTGAAAAGGCTTCCTCATATGCTATAGATCTTAGGATTAAGTCTTTAGAAGAGTTAACTATTCAAGTAGGATATGATCCTACCAATGTCAGAGTTGTAGAAGAGTTAGTGAAGAAAAAGAATGCTAATATTGCAGCAGTTAGAAAACAGCTCAAGCTTCCACCAACTGAACATCCACATGCCAAAGAAATAGTTCAAGAGGAAAACCAGAAAGATAATATGATGAACTTGATTTTACAATTGATAGCACATATAAAAGAGATGGAAATCCAAATGGACAAGCTTGTCCATGAAATAGAAAATACAAAAGCGTAGGAAGCTCCTACAGTAATTCCCACGTTTACTACAACTGTGCCTTCAAATCTAGCAGAAGAGTTGGCACCAAAAGTACCAGTGGCTACTGCAGTGCCAGTAACCTCATCAACTACTTCAGCCACAGAATTCTCTACCACAGTAGCTCAACATTCTGATGAGGCAAATAAACTATTTAAAGCCATGGAGGAAATGACACTACAAACCAATGAGATCAATAGATTGAAGAAAGTGATTGAAAATCTTGAAAACACTAAGAAGCTAGCCCAAATCAATGCTAAAACTCATGAAAAAAGGGCTAACAGGTTAAATATTGAATTGAAGAATCTACAAAAGGATTTAACTTTGAAAGAGCCAATGTCTTACGTAAAGAATCACTTATGGAGTAAAATCATTAAATCCATCAATGATGTTTGGCCATCAATCCAGGTAATTTATGAGCAGAGGGATTTATTAAAGGCAACACAAGCAGAGATTTAGAAAACAAAGGAAAATCTAGGTGCCAAACCCAAGCAGGCCCTAAAACTAATCAAATTTCTTAACAGCAAGAACAAGCAAGAACTGGAGGAAATAGAAATTACTGATAGAACAAAGACAATACTTTAAATAAGGAAAGTAATTTCAAAGAAGAACTTTTTAATGAAGCAGCTAGAGGAAAAATGTGAAAACATGAACATAGCCATAACCAATTTTATGGTTAATTTTGAGATTTTGAGGCAAAGAGGTTTGCCTAACATCCTTGTTATTAATGATAAACTCATGCCACAAGAAGACTATAAAAAAAGATAAGAGATTATGCAAAAGATCAAGTTGACAAAAAAGAAGGATAAGGAATCCCTACAGGAAAGGTTTTACATAGAAGTTTTAAAGACTTGTTTTATCTACAGCATGAGATAAAACACTTATTTGTTATAAAACCAACATTTTTTAGATACATTGAGGCAGATGAGAACTTTGGGAAGTTGAAAAAGATCAAAATTCCTCATGAGGAATCTTGGGAATCACTCACTGACTTACTATAAAAGTCAAATTGCAGATAAAAGGATAAAAACAGTTTGCTGACTTTTTACAGTCAAAACAGAAAATTACAGCAGTAAGGCAGTTTTAACAAAGTTTAAAGTGTATCAGATGAAAGAGTGTCAGATAAGAAGATAATATTTCAAAATATATTTGAAATATCATTGCCATCAAAGAAGACACCAAGGCAGCCAGCTGCACCCATTCCAAAACAACACTTCTATTTTATTTGGATAAATAGGACAGCTTGCTAAGTTGTTAAGCAGCTGTCACTATTTTGTTGTAAAGATATTTTATTTTCTTTAGAAAATTCTGAGGAGTATTCTAGGATATTTTGTAAACATTTTTGTATATATACTTCATCTTTTGAAGTATTATTGTGGAATAAATTGTTGAAGATTTCTATAGTCAATATTTCTGTACTTGAAGGCTTTTTGTTGCAAGTTCGAGTAGCAGACTGGATCAAATCATCTAGCATCATATTTCAGGATTCATGTGATGATCCATTGAAGAGAAGTACTTTCTACTGTATTTGTTTAACTTCTTATGTTTTCATGCATCCGTACATTTATTCTAAATTTGAATGATAAAACAGGAGTATTATTACAGGATTTATTAAAAGCACCATGTCTTTAATTGTTTATCATTTCTATGTTTTATGTTGATTTCCAGAGTAGGGAACCCTTAATCGCTCCCTCTTTCGAATGGCCTTTGTCTACTCCTTCTTTATCTGGATTAAATAATCCTTCATTGCTCTTTATCCCGATCAAACCAGTTCACCAAATCAGCCTTATAAGATCTTCAATGACTAGTCTATCTTGCCCTGAAAATATTTGATATTTTGACCTTGATCCTAGTTCTGTCTGCTTGACTTTTGACTCCTTATCCCAATGGATAAATATATCTATCACTATCCATCTCACTAAGTGATTTTTTCTCACCAAATCAAACCAAACCAAACCAAATCAAAACCAATTCTGCATAATCATAACTAGGCTAATATCTTATAATCAAAACAAAGTTAAATCTTATAGAGAGATCCCTCTTTGAACCCTAGGGAGGCTAGATCCTAGAGTTTAAAAGTTGGTCTGTGGTTACCTCTAATGTTCTTAGACTTTAAACTAAAACCTCACAACTTGAGAATTATTAGAGTGATAACATATTGGCAACTCCACTGGGGAATTAACCAATCCTCAGTCTTAAAATAGGTCTTAAGGAAATTATTTTAATCATCTTTTTGCCTTTAAGACTGTTTTTAAAGTTGTGAGTATAAAAAACTGTAATTTTGGCTTCTAAAAAAATTTACTATACCAGGTCCAACCTGGATCCTAAACTTGTTGTTATAGTAGACAATACGGACAGAATTGGGAAAAAGAATAAACAAGTAGAAGATTTAGATGCTAAAACTTCCTTAGTTAGAGCCAATTCATTACCAAAAGATTTAGTGAGTTTACAAGACATAGAGTTTGACCTGAATTTTGAACATTCTCTATTCAGAAGTAAATCAAAAACTGACTTAAAAAGTGTTGTTATAGATCATGTTTTCATTTCATTTCTTGAAAAAATGCAGGAAAGTATTTCAGTAGATTCTGAATCAAAGATATTTAAAGCTCATGATAAACTTGAAGAAATAAATGCTATTATTCTTAAGGAAATAAATGAAGCTATTGAATTAGCTGAATTATTAGCATACACATCTAAACCTTCTATTTCTCATTTAGATACCACTACATCATCTATAATTTCCACCACCCTACAATCTACAGATCCATTTATCCCTAGACTGTAATATTCCTAAATTAGCATGCAACTAATAGGAATATTGATTTTTGATTTTGTCACCTAGGAGATGAATAAATGGGTAAGGAGGCCCATAAATTTCTAAAATAGGAATAAAATACCTTATGATGTGAAAAAGGATCATTATAGTAGCTGGATTTCACACCCTCATGTGTGAAAAGGGGAAATTACATGTGGACAAGGTCAAGTTTGACCAAGTCAACAGCGCTGGAATGGAAGGTGGAGATCATCTATGGAGACAGTGCAGTGACAGTGGGAGGAAGATTCCTTGGTGGAGGAAACCCTAATGAGTGGGACCCAAGGTGAGAAGGCTTCCACTTGCATATAAGGAGGGCAAGGTAGCCATAGCAAGACATGATATGGATTATTGATTTTGTGGTCTGCATGACTATTGTGCTTTCTTCAACTGTTTAGTTGAGATTGTTGTGTGGCTTAGCGCAATGCATTCCTGTTTAGGAATTCCTTCTCCTTTATTCATAGGCCTCTTGAGGGAGCTTGCACTTCATTTCTCCACATCTAGGCTTGAGGCCAAGCTACCTCCGTTAACTACAACACAATTTATGTTCAGAGTTGGGTTGTGTTGCAGGGTGTTGCAGTGGAGGGTTAATAACATCACTTCTGAAGCTTGTTTTTCAAAGGAGGAAGCCTTCTTTCCTTTGGGAGATCAGTGAGGATGATTCTGGAGTAGATTTCACATCTTGGAACTTGGCCAACATATTTTCTATTTCCTACAGCGCAGTCCCTCTCCTTGACTTCGTTATTTCAGTGAGTATTTGCAGTGAGGGGTTGCAGTGATTGATTGGAGGTTGAGATCTTCAGTGATTGGATAAGCCTTTCACCTGAAGGATCCATTGGATGAGATTTATTCATCACATGTATCACCTACAACCATCTTCATCCAGATCTCAAGTTGCAACTACTACTCAGCCCTAGGGCTGCACTCCGGCATTTTTTCACTTTTCCATATTTCAGGAAATCCTTTCCGGATTGTCTTGAAATTGAGTTTGGGATTTTATATCTTTGCTCCCATAATTATATGAGCCATATATTTGAAAATCTGTGTATTCACACTTTCCAGCAGTATTTCTACTTAATAAAATTTCACTGTCATAGCCTTGGGCCTTCTTGTGTAGCAGTGTTCTTCATATTTTATGTACATTTTTTCTTGAGGCTTATGTTGCCTAACTTGAGTGATTATTTCCTCGAGAGCTTGTATAAATTTTTCTACTATCTCATTAATATGACGGCTAGATGTTATTCTCACCTTTTATGAGTTGATTTACATTGCTATTTCCATTATTGTGTTCATGTATCGCTGCATTTCCAATTTGGAATATTACAGTGGTATCAGAGCATAATCTTGGCTCAACCTATGGATCTCAGCCATTATGCTATCAAGAAGAAAAGAAGAAGAAAAGATGAATAGAAAAGACAAAAATAAGACTCCATTTCTTGGAGGAAGAAAGTAGGAGAGGCTTTCAAAGTTTCTTTCTCAAACTTTGTAGAGCATTCATGGAGATATCAAGAAGATGGGGAGGGAGATGTGTAGAGAATATCCAAAGGAGTTTGAATCTGAAGCAAACTCTAGATTTTAATATGATGAGTGTGAGCATGCAGCCACACAATATGATGCACAGCACAGTCATATACCCATATTTTCTATGAGGGAGATAGAAGAAGAAGAAATGCCTAGGAGGGAAGCTCTTAGTGATTTACTGAAAGAATATGAATCTCAAACTAAGAATTTTAGAGATCATATCACTTTCCCAGAGTTTTGCAAGATCAAGGTGGAGAGGAGAAAGAAACATGACATGGATAGATTTTATCTATCTACTTTTGATGGTTCACCTAAATGTTCAGCTAGAGCTTGGGTGGAGGAGCTAGACACCTATTTGCAACACCACCAAGTTTCTGAAGATGAAGCCATCAAAGTTGTAGCGTTGCGTTTTGGAGGTAAGGCCTATGCATGGTGGATATTTGAGTCTTTTTCTTTGAAAAATGAAAATACTTCTTATTATGCAAGGTTCACTAAGAAATTAGTGGAAATATTTGATGAGAAACATTCTGAAACACATGTGGTGGAGCTAAACAAACCAAAACAAACAAATAATTTTCATGTGTTGGAGGAACCTATAAACTCAACTCCACTTCAGAAAACCATTGAGGAGGTTGACATCTTGCATCATACCTTGCTAGAGGCAAGACCTCTATCTCATATTCTGGAACAAGAAGGCATGAAGATTCCTTTTTCAAAAGAGGATCCAGTTTTTGAAAAGTTTCCCATTCATCTTGGAGAGGAAGAGAAGGTTGGGGGCAACAACGTTGTCACATCTAGAGCATATCTAGCACCTCATGCAGAGGTAGAAGGAAAACATGCTCCAACAAGAGGGATTCTTGTATCATTGCAAGGAATTCCCTAGGATCTCATATGTGGAGATCAAGGCACAACCCATGATCATCATCTGCCATTGTTGATGGGGTGTGAAACCATGCAGATAAAAGGAGGAGATAGGGAGGATGACCAACATCATATGATGAGGAGCATACACCCCTATCTATTTCAGGAGGTTTATGCACATAAAAGGGAGGCTGGATTGCACAGTGAGGGTAGGGACAAGTCTGTCCATCCATATATGCAGTCTACTCTTGATATTGATGTCTCATTGCACAGGGGCATTTCACCAGGGAGACCACTAGATCATCAGATGGTGAGGGATGATTTACATTTGGAGGCACCACTCATTGATTCCAAAGAGGTGAAGACCTTGGGAGAGCTTGATATAGAGTTGAGAGTCTTGGGTAGACTCAAGGAGAGGAGAGGCATTCTCTCAACATCATCATTACCCACTCTCATTTTAGATTATGTGCTGTGGTAGGAGCAGCATGGGAAGGATAGCAGCCTTCCAACTTGCATCTTTGGCATGGGAGATGTCAAAGAGGAGGATAGCCATATGATAGATCATCAACGCTATCACTATGGAGGATAGATCCATATTGGAAATCCTAGCTATTGGTGGATTATTCCAAGGATCTTTCTACTTGTATGATATTGGATGACCAGTTGCATGAGGAGGGATATTCAATCAAAGATGATGTCATCTAATATCATGGTAGGATCTTCTTATCTAGAGCTTCCAAGCTCAAGGAGAAGTTACTACAAGAATCTCATGAAGATTTCCTTTTCAACCACACTTATTATATGAGAGCATACCACACCATCATGGAGAGGTACACTTGGGAAGGCTTTGACGAGGAGATATATCAGCATTTGAGGGGATGCATGGATCATGTGGATATGGAGGAGATACATAACTCTTTGGGGGAGTTAGCACAACCATCTCTTTTCTCTTTGAGAATGAGAGGAGATTCATCTATGAGCCACTCCATTTGCATGGGCAAAGCATATGGTAAGGATACTATTTGGTTTCATAATGATTTCTATATGCATTCCTTAACCATATATGTGCAGGACATTACTTCAAGAAGGAACATTCTTCCTTCTAGACTTCATGGTCTATTTGATACCATAAGCAACATTGATGAGGGACACTCCCTAGAAGGTCTTGGGGAGATGATATATTATGCAGGGCATGCTCACTTTGCACCATACACCATACACTTTCTCCAAATTTGTGAGGAGATTGGGGCAGCAAGCAAGTGGTTGGGAAGCCACACATCATGTCATTTTCTGATGCAATTGAGAGTAAAACTGCGCTGGTTGCATTTGAGGGACCATTTTCCTTCTCCCTTGTTACATATGGCAGCTAGTATGACCCTCATTTTGGTTCCCTATGTTGATGTTGTTCTTATATTTGTAGAGGGCATGATGGGAGGAGAGACACATTGGTTAGATGTGTCCATGGGGGATGAAAATTCCCACACTTTTTATGCTCCATGATTCAATAGGAGTATGGGATATGGCTTTCCATGTTATGTTTGGCAACAGCAGTTAGAAAAACTGCGCTATGACCACTTGGGAAACTATTGGTACCTTCCAGCGCTACATGAAACCTTCAATATTCCTCTCATTTGGATGCCATATTATGGTGATTTCTTATTCATAATATATGGGATTATTTGGGCTAGCATGATTCATAACGTTGGAGGAAGATCTTTGGAGATCCAATCTTCTTCTTACCTCTTGAAGGCAACATTATTGCAGCCCAAGATCAGTAGATACTCTACACTTGTCATAAGTGGAGAATGGGACAATGTGGGGTAGGATATTTTGTCTACCATGTTCAGTTATTCAGCCCACCTACATTGCAGGAGCCAAAGGTGGAGGAGGATTTGCATGAGTTACCATTTTGGAGGGTGGATCATTGTGTATGGATGATATCTTGGGGATGGAGGCTTCATATGGGGATGATTTTTCCCACTATATTTCAGATTCCATGCCTCAAAGATACCTCTAAACAACACATTGTTGCCTCCCTGGATGTTTTACTTTTACATGATGATAGTTTTTTGGGATGCTCACCAAAAGCTAGCTTGCATACTTGGGAGGGGCAACTTGGAGATGTATTGATGAGACAACATCTTGATCCTTGGAGGATTTTATCATATGAAGATGCTACAAGGGGAGAAGAGGAGGCTCTTCAGTTCTATCCTTGCAGTTGCTTGAGGACAAGCAACATTTGGTAGGGGAGGATTGTAATATTCCTAAATTAGCATGCAACTAATAGGAATATTGATTTTTGCTTTTGTCACCTAGGAGATGAATAAATGGGTAAGGAAGCCCATACATTTCTAAAATAGGAATAAAATCCCTTATGATTTGAAAAGGGATCATTATAATAGTTGTTTTTCACACCCTCATGTGTGAAAAGGGGAAATTACATGTGGAGAAGGTCAAGTTTGACCAAGTCAACAATGCTGGAATGGAAGGTGGAGATCATCTATGGAGACAACGTAGTGATAGTGGGAGGAAGATTCCTTGGTGGAGGAAACCCTAATGAGTGGGACCCAAGGTGAGAAGGATTCCACTTGAATATAAGGAGGGCAAGGCATCAATAGAAAGATATGATATGGATTATTGATTTTGTGGTCTGCATGACTATTATGCTTTCTTCAACTGTTTAGTTGAGATTGTTGTGCTGCTTAGCACAAGGCATTCATGTTTAGGAATTTCTTATCCTTTCTTGAGAGGCCTCTTGAGGGAGCTTGCACTTCATTTCTCCACATCCAGGCTTGAGGCCAAGCTACCTCCTTCAACTACAACGCAGTTTCTGTTTAGAGCTGGGTTGTGTTGCAGGGTGTTGCAGTGGAGGGTTGATAACACCACTTCCAAAGCTTGTTTTTCAAAGGAGGAAGCTTTCTTTCCTTTGGGAGATCAGTGAGGAATATTATGGAGCAGATTCACATCTTGGCACTTGGAAAACATATTTTATATCTCCTACAGCACAGTCCCTATCCTTGACTGTGTTATTTCAGTGAGTATTTGCAGTGAGGGGTTGCAGTGATTGATTGGAGGGTGAGATATTTAGTGATTGGATCAGCCTTTCAACTGAAGGATCCATTGAATGATATTTATTCATCACATGCATCATCTACAACCATCTTCATCCAGATATCGAGTTGCAGCTGCTACTCAACCCTAGGGCTGAACTCCAACATTTTTGCACTTTTGCATATTTCAGGAAATCCTTTCCGGATTGTCTTGAAATTGAGTTTGGGAGTTTAGATCTTTTCTCCCATAATTTTATGAGCCATATATTTGTAGATCTATGTATTGACACTTTCCAGCAACAGTTCTACTTCATAAAAATGTGTTTTCATAGCCTTGGGCCTTCTTGCGTAGTAGTGTTCTTCATATTTTATGTACATGTTTTCTTGAGACTTGTGTTGCCTAACTTGAGTGATTATTTCCTCGAGATCTTGTATACATTTTTCTGCTATGACATTAATATGATGGCTATATGTTCTTCTCACCTTTTATGAGTTGATTTACATTGCTATTTCCATTATTGTGTTCATGTATTGCTGCATTTCCAATCTGGAATATTACATAGAAAACCTTTACAACCTAGAATACTATTTCCATATTCTCCCACATCAACTTCATCCACTAGTTTATATTCTGAAAATTTAAATACATCATTCTCATTTCCAAGTAGTTCTTCCTATATTCTAGTTTCATTTTCTAGCACCCCAACTTTATCCTTTAGTTCATCTACCACTTTTTCTAGTTCACCATCTTATATTCCAGTTTCATCAGCCACTTCTTTAACTGCATCAGCTATTACTTCCAGTTCAGCCCCAAGCACTTCTAACCTACCTCCTAGATAAGTTATGGCTGCCAAGTATGCTCCCCTAGTTCTTCCAGCACAGCTACATGACATGCCCCAAGATTACCAAAGTAAGATACCCCAATTTGATACTACTACTCAGTACACTGCCCAACAACATATTAATAAAATGAAAGATTACTTTGAGCTTCATGAAATAGATGATTCTGATGTACAAATGAGACTCTTTGCACAAAAATTAACAGGGGAAGTTAAAAAATGGTTTAAAGGTCTTAATGCTAGTAGTATAGCTTATTTATCAGTCTTTCATAGATTATTTTTGAATAAATGGGAAAAGAAGAAAAATCCACTCCAAATACTATCTGAATTTGATGCAATGAAAAGAGCTCCTAATGAAACAGTCCAAGACTACTGCACTAGATACAACAGTGTTTATAACTCAATCCTAGCAAAACTCTAGCCCACTCCTAATTCTATCCTACTCAAATTCCCTAATGGATTTGACACAGACATGGCTTATCAACTCAGGGAAAGAAATGCTGAAACCTTAGAAAGAATGCAAACAGATGTTGTTAGTGTAGAAGTAAATATTTTAGCGAGAAAAGCTAGAGTAAGGAATGAGAGGAGAGTAACCATAAAAGAAGAAACATCTAGTTCGGATGGAAAAATAGATCAAATAGCTAAGATTTTAGAGAGAATGATGGATAGATTAGACAACATAGAAAGGATACCTCAATGGGATAATTAACAGCAAATTAGGAATCCCACCTTCAGGAAAAATACAAACTCAGGAAAATCAAAAGAATCAGCGTCTAATCAGACAATAAGACTTCCATTTCAAGAGAACTATGCTGAAAATTCTCAACAGAATGATGATGATGAGGATACCATAAATCTAATGGGAATAGATGATAATAACACTATATTTCTCACACAGGAAGATCAAGAGTTATTTGAACTCCAACAACTTCAATTAGATTTAGGTGAATCATTTGATTACAAACAAGGTTATGATTTTGCCATAAACGAAGTACATAATCAATAACACCTTAGGAGTAAGAAAAATACTGAACCTTCTACTAAGAAAACTGCACAAATTGAAAATAAGAAAACAGTAGAAGCCCCCACAACAAAAGTTATGCAAATTATCCCTAGGGAAAATAAGAAAAACTCTAATTCATCCCAAAAATTTTCCAGCTCTAAAATTTCACCAAGTCCCAAGATAGTTGACATAATAGATGAGGTTGTTCCAACATCAACAGATTCACAAAAATCTGCTACTATAAAAACACCTAATTCTGCTAAAACGACAAACTTAGAGTCCAAAACATCCACTGTTGATCCAAAATCAGCAGATCCAAAAGCTACCACTGCAAAAGCAGCTTCTGATAATTCAAAATCTGAAAAGACATCTACTGCTTCTCAAACCATTCCTGAAAATAAAAGTAGGAGCAGTAAGACACAAGAAACGCAAACAGAAAATGAAAACATAACTGTAGGAAAATAAGAAAAACCTACTCAAACTACAGTTACTAAGGAAGAGTTAATTAAAATTAGTAAATCACAGTCGTCATTCAATATACAAAATGAAATTTTTAAGTTAAAAATACCAATTCCTTTGACAGAATTGGTAAAACATGATTTTTATAAAACAACTATTACTAAAACATTAAACATGAATGATGGAGAAGACTCTGTAAACTTGAATGATGATCAACCAGAGTTGATTTTTGGTCCTGATATTAATGGAAAGCATCAATATGGAGAAGTTTCACCATTTTACATCAACTTAACTATTCATGACCAAAATTTACACAATACAGTGTTAGATTCAGGAGCTTCACATAATCTAATGCCAAAAGCAATAATGGAAACCCTGAACTTAGACATTACAAGGCCTTACAAAGATTTATTTTCACTTGATTCAAGCAAAGTGAAATGCCTAGGTTTAATTAAAGATTTGTGTGTCACATTAGTTCAATATCCTGGTAAAAGTATACTCATGGACATTGTAGTAGCTGATATCCCACCCAAGTATGGAATGTTATTATCTCGCTCATGGGGAGCAAAATTACAGTGATCTCTACAATTGGACATGTCATATGCTACTATATCGGTTTTTGGTCAACCAAAGAAACTCTATAGGGAAACGTTGATGAAATATATGGTGAGTAGTGCAGAAAGATCAATAAATTACCCAATTTACACTACACCTACTAACCTAGATTCATTCATCTTATGTAACTCTGAAACTGATAATGAAATCAAAATTGAACTAAAATAAAAAAATAAAACACAAAACAATGAAAATATCTTTCATGAATCTTTATGGCATTTAGATTTTGATGGATCAGTAAACAAACTAGGAGCAGGAGCAGGAGTTTGGATAACTAATATTGAAAATAATCATGCATAAGGTCATGCTTTCAAACTGAATTTTAAATGCACCAACAATATGGCTAAGTATGAAGCCCTCATTTTAGGACTCTAGATTATCAGAAACTTAGGAGGAAAAAGAATATCAATAATGGGAGATTCAGAGTTAATTGTAAAACAGATTAATGGAGAATATTCTGTTTATAATCCTAGATTAGGCCGATATAGAGAGATTGTCTTAGATTTTATAGATGAACTATTGGAATGTAATTTTTCTACAATCCCAAGAAAGCAAAACATACAGGCACACTCATTAGCAACTTTTGCTAGTACCTGTAATCTACCCTTTCAGCCCAATCATAAGTATACTGTAGAAGTAAAACACAAACCAATAATTCCAGATAACCTCAAATATTGGCAAATTTTCTCACAAGATCAATAGATTTACCATTTTATGAATAATGAAGGTAAATTTCAGAATTGTAAAATAGATACAGATTGTACATTAGATCAGGATTTAGATAGTGAAATTGATTTGAATAATATCGATGTAAATAATGTAAATTTTTCTAGACATACTAAATTTAGTCAATCAGATATAGATAACTTAGAGAGAGTAGAAATTTCTAAGATAATTGATGATGAATCTAATATATTAAATATCAAAGATAATTTCTTACCAAAAGGTTTAACTCCTTTAGCAGATTTATTTGACTCAAATGATGTTGCTAGAAAACCCAAAATGGAGCCACTTAGATCTGATATTGATGAATGTAACATTGGAAAAAAGTTAAAACCCAAGATGATCAAACTTTCCAGAGCCTTACCTCAGCAGGAAAAAGAAAAATATATTGTTATTTTTAAGGATTTTCAAGATGTTTTTGCCTGGAGTTATGAGGACCTAAAATCCTATGACACCAACATAATTAAGCATAAAATCCCTATAAAAGAAGACCAAAAGCCTTTTAAACAAAATTTAAGAAGGATCAACTCTGTTTTGATGCCTTTGATTGAAAAAGAGGTAAAAAGAATGTACCATGCACAGATAATTGCACCAGTCAGATATTCTGATTGGGTTTCTAATTTAGTTCCAACCAGAAAAAAGATAAGAGAAATTCGATTATGTGTTGATTTTAGAAATCTAAACAAAGTATCCTTAAAAGATATTTATCCTTTACCAAAGATGGATCACATTTTACAAAGGGTAGTTGGTTCTTCTAGGATTTCACTTTTAGATGGATTTTCAGGATACAACCAAATTTTAGTCCAACCAGAGGATCAAGCCAAAACAACTTTTACTACTCCTCGGGGCACTTTTATTTATGTAAAAATTCCTTTTGGTTTAATGAATGCAAGAGCTACCTTTCAAAGAGCTATGGATATATCCTTTGCAAAATAAATCCATGAATTCTTAGTGATTTACTTAGATGACATTACTGTATTTTCTAAGACTAATTATGAACACTTGGATCATCTTAGACAAGTCTTTATTAAATGCAGAAAGTTTGGCATCTCCCTAAATCCTAATAAAACCTTATTTGGATTAGAAGAAGGTAAGTTACTAGGACACATAAAATCTAAGGAAGGAATTAGAATAGACCCTGCCAGAATAGAAGCAATTCTTAACATTAGTCCTCCAAGAAACATGAAAGGGTTACAAGCCTTTCTAGGAAAAATCAACTTTTTAAGAAGATTCATCTCCAATTTAGCTGAAATAATTAGAGAACTCAATAATATGCTGAAAAAAGATTTAGTTCTTAAATGGATCATTGAGGCCAAACAATCATTTGAATCCATCAAACAAGCCTTAACAAAAAACCCAGTCCTTATAAGTCCTGACTTTAAAAAGGATTTCATCATTTTCTCCTTTTCTTCATAGCACACCATTGCTGCAATTTTATTGCAGAAAATTGACAAGGGCTATGAGCAGCCCATAGCTTTATTTAGCATAACACTTAGAGATGCCACTTTGAAATACAATATCATGGAGAAACAGACCCTAGCTTTGGTAAAAGCCATTAAAGATTTCAGAGTGTACATTATTTATTCTCACATTATTGCCTACGTTCCAAATGCAGTAGTAAAAGACATTCTAATTCAGGATGGTCTTGATGGTAGAAGAGGCAAGTGGATTGCCACAATTTTGGAATATGACATAGAGATAAAACCCACTAAACTTATAAAAGGTCAAGGTTTAGCCAAACTCATGGCTGAATCAAATTGTCATGCCCTAGACATAAATTTTATTTCCCAAGTAGATGATGAGGAAGAGATGGTGACTCCAAAGATCAGTGAAGCATTTTCAGACTCACCATGGTATGTAGTTATCATATTTGTATTACTAAACTTACTAGCTCCTCCTGGATTATCAAGAACAAAAGCTAGATTCTTAAAGCTAAAGGTGGTAAGATTTTGTATATTAGACAATGTACTTTTTTGGAAAGATCATAGTGGGATTTTTTTAAATTGTATGTTAAAAGAGGAAGCTGACAAAATATTAGAAGAATTTCATGCAGGTGACTATGGAGAACATATCTACTGGAATACTACTGCAGACAAAATCCTGAGATCTGGTTTTTATTGGCCTACTTTGTTTGCAGATGTAAAAAGGTATGTGACGTTCTGTCACAAGTGCCAAATATTTGAGGGTAAGAAAAAGTTGTTGCCCCTGCCCTTAAAACCCATCTCAACGAAAATTCCATTTCAACAATGGGGTCTTGACTTCATTGGTGAAATTCACCCTCCATCATCAACCCAACATAAGTGGATTCTGACAGCCACTGACTATTTTACCAAGTGGATTAAAGCCATACCCTCTAGGCAAGCCACTGACACTGTCATTATCTCCTTTTTAGAAAGCAACATACTTTCAAGATTTGGATGTCCCCAAAAGATTATTACTAATAATGCAGCTGCATTCAAATCCAAAAAAATGATTTCCTTTGCCATAAATATCACATTACCCTAGGCCATTCTATTGCATATTACCCTCAAGGTAATGGCCTTGTTGAATCTTCAAATAAGAGCCTTGTAAACATCATCAAGAAGTTACTAGAAGATAACAAAAATACTTGGAACAAGAAGTCAGTCAATGCCTTATGGGCAGATAGACTTACCACCAAAAAATCTTTGGTACATCCCATTACCAGCTTGTCTATGGAATGGATGTTGTTTTTCCATCTTTCTTAGGAGTACCAGTAATGAATTTTATCCAAAAATTACAAGTTGAGACAAATGAAATTCAAAGAAGGATTAATCAAACCATTCACTTGCAGCAAATATGAGAAGAGGTTTATATTAAGTCTCAATTTATCCAGGATAAGATAAAGAAATTTTTTGACAAAAAGAGTAAAGAAGATGATTTCTACATTGGAGACAAAGTTTTAAAATGGGATTCAAGAAGAGAAGAAAAAGGCAAACATGGAAAATTTTATTTTCTATGGAAATGACCTTATGTTATTTATGGTTACAGAGGTAACAATGCTTTCTTTTTGAAAGAAATGGATGGATCAGATCTGCTAGGTGGACCAATAAATGGCAGAATGTTGAAGCACTACTACTCCTCATAGATAACAAATAGTTAGTTTTATTTACTTTGACCATTTTACATATACATTGAAGATTTTAGATTTGATTGGATGTTTTCCTAACAAAGTTGAAGCCCGGAGAGAAGGCCCTAAGCTTTGAAAGGTAAAATATCATAGTATGAATAATTGTAGAGATCAGAAGACAATTACAAGGTCAGCTCAGTCAAAATTCAAAGGCTACTAGTCAAAAAGTTCTTGACATTTCACTAGGAAATGCCATCCCCATGTAGAGACATTGTTAGGGTCCTATAATAATAGGGTTCATAATTTTTGAATTGACTTTGATGGTCTTGTAAATATGTACATACCTTGCTTTCTGCAAGTTGTTTTCCCTATTTGAAAATAATAATAAAATGAAAAGAGGGTAAAAGTCCTAAAAGAAAGATCAAAGGACTTAGTAAAAGGAAAGATCAAAAAGAATAAAAAGTGAACCCCAAAAGATAAAAGAGATAAAAATAAGACATGAAAGTGAGCAAGTCAAAATGCCACTACTCTTTACTTTTACTGCAAGAATAATGATTATGTGCAGATTGTTCAAAATGCCATAATCCATGATCAGTTAAACAGCTTAATCTTAACTTTTCATGCTTTGAATTTTATGTTTTAGATAGAGAATAAAGATATTTCAAACAGTTTAAACTTGAAAAATCAGTAGATAGTTAGAGAATAAATGAGGATCTCAACAGTTTAATCTGATATCTCGGATGAAATAAGGTTAGAATTAGATAGTTTATGCCTTAAAAGAAAATTTGATTTAGGGTTGCAAGCTTAAATGCACCCATGCAAATGAAGTAAAAATGTTAGAATAATGATGGATATGCAGAAAGAAGTTGTGCAAGGCATGTAATAAAGCATCATCAGGAAAATTACTAATTTCCCCTCCCACACAATGATCTAGTATTCTAAACCTTCAGTTAAAGAGGCTCAGAGCATTTCTCTGACTTCTGTTGGGACTGGACCCAAGGCTTACTAACTGATTGGTTAAAAATAATGAATTCCCTTCATAAAAACCCATTTCCTCAACATATTCACCCATTTCCAAAAATATAAACCCTTTTCCTAAGTAAAATGCCTTTTTTCTTAGAAAATTAAAATCCCCTCTTAATTAATTTCATTTTCATCTAAAAACACTCAAAAACCCACAAAATACAATTTATCCTAAGTTTATGTGTAAAAATCGAAATGGGAAAATTTTATGCTAAAATGCCTATTTTACACTTTACTTAGTTTATTTTTATGTATTTTCATTTCATTACATTTCATTTCATATTAATTTTTAACATAATATATTAAATCCCTTATAGATACCCCTTCCCGTATATTTTATTAATTTATTTTATATAAATATCCCAAAGCCCACTTATTTAAACATTAACCTATGGTTCTAATTACCCTAGGTGCTAAATAAAACCCCGCCCATTCCCCATAGGTTAAAACGTTAAAATATATATTCTATAAATCCCGCCCCCAATGGTTATAAAGCATTTGTAAACATTTCATATGCTATGTATTATTACTCCCTGCCAATCATAAAACATTGGTTTTATATGAAAAAACAAAGGCTTTTTAATGTTAAAACTATCCTGCCGCATAACACAAAACCCGGGCCCCATGCACCACTGCCTAGCAAATTTATAACTTAATCCCAACTGTTCGCATGTATGCCCCAAGATTCGACGATCACCGCATGATATCTCATTTTAACTTGTGCAAACATTATCCATTTCAAACTTTGCGAAATGGGTTGTTTTGCGCCCTTCTCTCTCCTCCACGCGGCAGCATTTCACTGGATCGCATTTGATCCCACAAAACTACTTACCACCCTCATACCAATGTGATGACTGCTTCCAGTTTTCTGCCTTCGACGCCAAACCGCCTCCGCTCTGATATGACAGGCATTCAATTCCGACCTGCTTAAACCTAAAACATTATAAAAGCTTCATAATGCATGCTGTTAAACCCTTTTTTCTGCGTTATTTGCATATTTATCCTTCCGACTGAGAAACAAAGACTGATTTCACACCCAGAGAACCAGAAAAAGCCATTGCAGTTGTTGTTAAAATCACTGAAATATTTAGTTCGACTTCCAGAGACCTTCAAAAGCCATCAGGAACCTGTTCGACATCTCTAAGCCCAGTTAAAGACCAAAATACCTGCTCAAAGAGGTATTCTTTATAAAAAACGACCTGTTTATCATTTGAAAAAGATTTTTCTGAAGGAATTAAGCCCAATAGAGCCCATTTACCCACAAAAAGACCCTGTAGTTGCCTGAAAAGAACGAATTCACTATGAAAATTTTGATAAACCCCTGTTTTCAATATTGCATATGGTTTTTTTAAAAGAAAAATTGAATACTTGCAAACCTTGGAAAAACTCTGAATCTATCCAGAAATCTTTTGCAAGTAAACTCAATCCTTCTATGCCCAATTAAAACCATTCTTAGTCTAGAATTATCCAAAAAATCAGGCAAAACCCTTGTTTTATCATTTCCTGAACCTGTAAGAGTTTGAAGAACAGTTTGAAACCAAATTTGAAGATTTAAAACCAAAGAAAAGCCAGTTTATGCCTATTTCTATTTAAAGAACCTCTGTTAGAATCAAAAACACTTATGTAAACAATTTAATCTTACAAAAGAGTCCAAAAAGCCCAAATACAGATTTTCATTATCCAGAAAGTCTAAAAGATGTCAAAATCAAACCCAACAGTAAATTCCAAGGCTGCAATTATTGTAAATCCTCTACAACATCCTGCTGTAGACATTGAACATACACCCTTAGCAGATGTGGATTACAAAATAGCAGATCCAGTGATAGAATTCAATCTGTTAGACCTCCACTGCTGGAGTCTTCAAAAGTCATTAGATCAAGTTGAAGAAGTCCAAATTTGGGAGTCAAACCTACCCAAATATGTTGTTCCACTCACTCATCAATGTCCAGAGGTTACTAGGATGTTTCAAACCTATTATTCACCTGAACAAAGATCAATGGTAATTGCAAATAAAGAAGTATTGTTTACAATTACTACTGAGTCAATAAACCAGATGCTACAGCTCAAACCAAATCCCAATGTCGTTCCTTTATCTATAGAATCACTCACTAAGATTTACATAGGTCTGGACTTTCCCAAAAGGTTCCAAATTTTCCAATTGTTCATGCCTTTACATGTTTAAATTCCACAAATCAACCCTCCTTATTCTACTTCAAAATTTTCTGAAGGATCTAGGCATGTCATTTATCCTAATGTATTTTATAGATGAGCATACAGATGAGTCAATCCTAGGTTTTCTATCTACCTTTGCACCAAGACAGCTTCCTTCTGTCATTTTCAATTATGTTGAATACATAGCTAATAATATCCATGATCATCTTTTCAAACTACCAACTGAATGAGTATTTAGGTATACTTCCTTTCTTTTCCATTTGTTCTTATATTTCCAAGAAGACAAGTTCCCAATAACACTTCAGAAGCTTGATATAGAAGAGAACCCACTTTCAGTCATCTTTTGGACATCTTTGATCAGAAAAGAGTCCATAGAGTTTAGTTATGTAGAGTTTACAGATTACTTTATTCATCCATTGATAAACATGTTAACAAACACAGTACAGCCAAGAATCAGTAATGAAATAAATAAATTTTTACAGCTATCATAACAAACTAGAACTGGAGATTGGTACTTATATCAGAAACATACAGAAATCAGAGTTTTTGGGTCAAATCTCTTACCCTAAAAACTACCTAAGTATGTGCCAATGAGATTTTTTTCCTTGAAGTATATTAGGCAAATCCTAAATTCAGATTCTATCAACTTCTTAGCAGCCAAAAAGAAAACCCAATTTCAGTTGAATAATCAAGTAGGGCCTTTTATTTTTAATCACAGAGATGCAGGACAAGAAGCAGCAAAACAGTTACTTGAATACAAATTTGAAGAAAGCTTCTCATGGAATTATGATCCATAGGGAATACTAAGCAAAATGAGGGTTAAGTGCAAACTAACACCTTATATTCATGAGAAAAAACTAGAGATTGAACAATATGTCAATCAAATAGAGTGGCTAGAAAATACATTGGTAGAAGCAGTTAAACAGGGTGATACTAGTCACACCTTGAAAACTGCAAATCAAGGAGATAAAGCTACTAAAAGAGGCAGAGAAGAAGATACCTACACTACTGAAACACAACTAAGACTAGGTTTAAATTTAGATACAATAAAAAGCCTAAGATCACTCCAGTTGAGAAAGAAAAAGTGACCATAGAAGTGGAAGATACAGATGTTCCAGAGACAAACACAGATGTTGCTACAGTCATTACAAATGAGCCAGCCACCGAGATTCTAAATGAAGAACATCCTAATAATTCAAACACACAGGTAATAGAGAAACAACAGAGTATGGAGGAATCCTCCTCACAGCCAGCAGAAGAAAAAGATCTTAACATCAGAGAGAAATATAAGCAGATAAAGACAAAGAATGAAGAAATAAAAAATGAGATATATTCTTAGTATTTGAAACAAACACCAGGTATCCAGAACATACTTCTATTATCTTTTTATTATTCAAAAAATAAGTTGACTTTTTCAGTGCTTTGACCAACAGTCGGGACTCCCAAAACAGTGGCAGATTACAAGAAAGTTGATCTTGAAGTACCTACAGAAAGTATCCATGCTCTAGATCAAATTGAATTTCATAGGCTAACTTCTGAGATGCTATATTCTACCATAACTAAAAAGGCTATAAGTGTCCAAAAACTTCAGAACACAATAATAAATATGAGAGATCAAATGAAAGTTGACAAGGCTTCCTCATATGCTAAAGATCTTAGGACTAAGTCTTTAGAAGAGTTAGTTATTCAAGTAGGATATGATCCTGTGAATGTCAAAGCTGCAGAAGAGTTAGTGAAGAAAAATAATGTTGATATTGCAGCACTTAGGAAACAACTCAAGCTTCCACCAACTGAACATCCACAAGCCAAAAAAATAGTTCAAGAGGAAAACCAGAAAGATAATATGATGAACTTGATTTTACAATTGACAACACAGATAAAAGGGATGGAAATCCAAATGGACAAGCTTGTCCATGAAAGAGAAACTAAAAAAGCACAGGAAGCTCCTACATTAATTGCCATGGTTACTATAGTTGTGCCTTCAACTCTAGCAAAAGAGTTGGCACCAAAAGTGCCACTGGCTACTACAATGCCAGTAACCTCATCAACTACTTCAGCCACAGAATCTTCTACCACAACAGCTCAACATTCTGATGAGGCAAATAAACTAGTTAAAGCCATGGAGGAAATGACACTACAAACCAATGAGATCAATAGATTGAAGAAAGTGATTGAAAATTTTGAAGACACTATGAAGCTAGCCCAAATCAATGCTAAAACTCATGAAAAAAGGGCTAATAGGTTAAATATTGAATTGAAGAATCTACAAAAGGATTTAACCTTGAAAGAGCCAATGTCTTATGTAAAGAATTAGTTATGGAGTAAAATCATTGAATCCATCAATGATGTTTGGCCATCAATCCAGGTAATTTATGAGTAGAGGGATTTACTAAAGGCAGCACAAGTAGAGATTTATAAAACAAAGGAAGAGCTAGGTGCCAAACCTGAGCAAGCCCTATAATTGATCAAATTTCTTAACAGCAATAACACGCAAGAACTGGAGGAAATAGAAATTACTGATAGAACAGAGAAAATCCTTGAAATAAGGAAAGTAATTTCAAAGAAGGATTTAATGAAGCAGCTAGAGGAAAAATGTAAAAACATGAACATAGCCATAACCAAGTTTATGGTTAAGTTTGAGATTTTGAGGCAAAGAGGTTTTCCTAACATCCTTGTTATTAATGATAAACTCATGCCACAAGAAGACTATAACAAAAAGATAAGATATTATGCATAAGAGCAAGTTGACAAAACAAAAGGACAAGGAATCCCTACAAGAAAGGTTTTACATAGAAGTTTTGAAGAATTTTTTTATCTACAACATGAGATAAAACACTTATTTGATATAAAACCAACATTTGCTCGATACACTAAGGCAGATGAGAACTTTAGGAAGATGAAAAATATCAAAATTCTTGATGAGGAATCTTGGGAATCACTCACTGACTTATTGTAAAAGTCAAATTGCAAATAAAAGGATAAAAACAATTTGTTGATTTTTTACAATCAAAACAGAAAATTACAGCAGTAAGGCAGTTTTAACAGAGTTTAAAGTGTATCAGATGAAAGAGTATCAAATAAGAAGATAATATTTCAAAATAGATTTGAAATATCATTGCCACCAAAGAAGACACCAAGGCAACCAGTTGCACCCAATCCAAAACAATACTTCTATTTTATTTGGATAAATAGGACAACTTGCTAAGTTGTTAAGCAGCTATCACTATTTTGTTGTAAAAGATATTTTATTTTCCTTAGAAAATTCCTAGGAGTATTCTAGGATATTTTGTAAACATTTTTGTATATATACTTCATCTTTTGAAGTATTATTGTGGAATAAACTGTTGAATATTTCTATAGTCAATATTTCTGTACTTGAAGGCTTTTTGTTGCAAGTTCGAGTAGCAGACTAGATCAAATCATCTAGAATCATATTTCAGGATTCATGTGATCAGCCATTGAAGTGAAGTAATTTCTATTGTCTTTGTTTAAATTCTTATGTTTTCATGCATCCGTACATGTATTATAAATTTGAATGATAAATTAGGAGTATTATTACAGGATTTGTTAAAAGCACCCTGTCTTTAACTGTTTATCATTTCTATGTTTTCTGCTGATTTCCAGAGTAGAGAACCCTTAATTGCTCCCTCTTTCGAATAACCTTTGTCTACTCCTTCCTTATTCGGATTAAAGAATCCTTCATTGCTCTTTATCCTAATCAAACCACTTCACCAAATCAGCCTTCCAAGATCTTCAATGACTTGTCTATCTTGCCCTGAAAATATTTGACATTTTTACCTTGATCCTAGTTCTGTCTGCTTGATTTTTGACTCCTTAGCCAAATGGAAAAATAAATCTATCACTATCCATCTCACTAATTTATTTTTTCTCACCAAATCAAACCAAACCAAACCAAATCAAAACCAACTTTGCATAATCATAATGTAATGTTCCTTTTTCAGAAACATTGTCAATCGACAAAGCAAATCTATTCCAGAGATAGACTGCAGGGGATTTACTGGATTTGTCACCTTTGAAAAAAGTATGAGCTCCAGAGGCTACCTGGCCCACTAGTAGACTCTTTCTATAGAGTTATTTTCAAGGGACAATATCCCCAAGAGGGAAACACAACAAGATTGGGAATCTCTTAAGATAACCCCAACATTGTAGCTACAGCAATAAAAAATTCATCAAATGGAAATAGAAGTGACTCATGAACACATAAAATGCCGTAGAATCCAATGGCCATCATATATTATGACATAGCAGCAATAAGTATACAAATCTTGAGGAAGAATGATCACTCAAGCAAGGCACTAGAAGCCTCAAGAAACCTGTGCATGTAAACATGAAATACATAGCTGCATAAATAAGCCCTAGGCCATGATTGCGCAGTTATAGAGAGGAATTGTTGCATAAATAATGAAAATACAATGATATGACAATGTAGGCTCAAATAAAGAAGGGGGAGCAAGATCTCAACCCCTGAAAATACAATAAATCAATCCTCTAAAAGGATTGGCTGAAATCTATACAAAAATGGCATTTTGCAGAAATGCCAGAGTAGCTGGGTAACAGCTACTCAAGAACTGGAAATACATGGAGAAGGCTGAAATGGATGCAACAAATGAAGAACCCTTCTCCAATAGAAATCTGAAGTGAAAGGTTGATCCTTTCACCCAAGACTTCCCCTCCAAAATCTGCTAATCCCTCACAGCAAATACTCACTCAGAAAAATGTTGTCTAAGAGAGGGACTGCACTGCCAATGATGGAATGTGGTTGGCCTGATGCCAAAGATGATGGGATATGCTCATAAACCTCCTTTTTTGACCTCCCAATGGATATAACCTCTCTCCACTGAAAAACAAGCTTAGGATGGTGTGTGGAAACCTCCCCAGCAACACGCAACAACACTGCACAATATCTACTGCAGAAACTGCACTGATGTAGATGGCTGAAGCTATGGCCTGAATTCCGGAATATGGGGAATGGAGTGCAATCCTTCATGAGCTACTCAAAAGGAGAGGAATTCCTAAACAAGACTCCCTCGTGCTCGAAGGCACTGCAGCTCTGCTGAACAGCAAGAGGCAGCAACAAGTCTTCAAGACTCAAATGTAAAATGATCAAAAGATGTCCACAATGGATGCCTTTCCCTATTTTAAACAATGAGCCTTCCCTTCATGGGCCCTACTTCTAATTAGGGTTTCCTCCATCTAGAATCTTCCCTCCTATGTTGTCCCACATAGTGCTCTCCAACTCATGCCAACGCAGTTTGACTTGGTCAACCTTGGCCAAGCATGTATGCAAAAACCTCCTTTCACACATGGAGGTGTGAAATCCAGATCCAATATGATCCTCTTTCATACTTAGAGGATTTTTATTCTCTAATTAAACAAATAATGGGTCCCCTACCCATTTTATTCATCTCCTACCAAAATTTAATGTTCCATAAAAATTTGGAACATTATAGTCCTCCCCTCTCAGAATATTGCTTGCCCTCAAGAAATTGCAAGGATGAACTGAGTTTCTTTCTACCCTTCCTCCTGTAGCATCCTTATGTAATGATATCCTCAAGAAAAGGGATGCCATATCAGCAATCAAGTCTCCAATTGTCCCTCCAACATATGCAATCTAGCCTTGGGGTGAACACTCCCAAAACAACTATCATGTAGAAACAAGTATCCATGAAGGAACAAGAGCTATCTAAGGGCCTCCTTGAGGCATGAGATCTGATATATAATGGGACTCATCATCCCTCATATGAATCTCTCATCCCCACACCATCAATCATGAAAATAAACTGCCTTTCAACAAGACAACTCATGGAAAAATCACCCTCCACCTTGAGCTCCAGAAATGAAGGTGGGCTGAAATCTGATCATGGAAAGTGCTATAACTTGCCCCATGCTGTCCTCTCCCCCACTTATGACAATTTTGGAGTGTATGCTGATCCTAGGCTGCAAATATATTACCCTCAAATGGCAAAATGAAGAGTAATTCCCTAAGAATCTCTCCTCCATCAATGAAAAATCAGCTGACCCAAGACATGTCATCTATGATGAATAGGACAAGATCACCATAGAATGCCCCCATGACATGTTTTCTATAGGTTATACCATGTGCAGAAAGTGAAAACAATGCCTCATAGGGTTATAATGCAACCTCATCCACTATAGCTGCAGAAAATAACATGGCAAGCATTGCACAACAATAAATATCACATCTACTACTAAATAGTAAATAGATGAGTGAATCAGCAGCATAAGGTAAAACAATTGCCCATATACATACAATGGATGGATAACATTACCAAGCTCATGGCTTACCCCACAATTAAGCAAATATGTGGCTGGATCAATGCCTCCTCTCATGTTCCCTTTAGAACATGCAATGCAGAAAATATGGGAGTCCTTCCTCATCAAGGACACATTCATCCATGTGTCTCTCCTTTGATCATGTCCTCCATAATATAACAGAAATATCAGCCAAGGAGACCATACTCAGAAATAAAATGAGGCAAGTATTGAAGGTTTCATGTTGTGCAAATTTGTACCAACAGTCTCCCAAGTGGTGACATCGCAATTTCCCAAACTACTGCTTTGAGAAATGATATGGCAAGTTGTTTCAGCTCATGAATAATAATGTATTTTCTGATAATGCATGGTAAGTGGCTGAACATAAATGGAAGGTAACACTTTCCCAAGGCCATATAAAAGATGGATGTCTCCATCATACAAATTGGCCCAATTTTGTTCCATGGAGCAATCTGAAAAGCTTGCCCTCTTGTAGAGCCATGCACTATAAAATAATGGTAAGAGTATATAAATCAGCCAATGTAAGAGCAAGTTTCTTACCATATATCGGGAGTAAGATGATGTATGGATCCATGAATGAACCCTCCATAGTAGTTTGGCATGCTCCCATGAAGAGGAATGAACTAGTTGTAGCAAGAAGATCCTTCTTCTCATGCTTGGAAATCCAAGTCAAGAAGAATGTATCATAGATGGCCTCTTCCACTACCTCATCCATCTCACCTCTTCTTTGTCTATCAAGTGAAACAAACATGAAATGTTCCTGGGGCTTTTGGGTTATGGATCCACCACACTTCCATTGGGCACACTTCATCCATCGGTCACTGCTCCAAAGAGAGAACGTTGTTGGCCTATACACATAGGCTCTCATCAATATCCCGCTTCACTCTTTGACATGTTCTCTGTCAAAGATATCTCTCATAATGCTACAATATATAAGAAGTCCCTTCCAAGTTGGAAGTACCTCCCTATCATCTAAATTCAAGGAGAGAATGCTATTTCCTCCTCTTGCAACATCATGCAAAGTATGAGAGCAATTCTTCCCTTGCTCTCTCAAACAAAGCAACAAAGTATTTTGCTGCCTTCCCATACTTCCATCATACAACCCATGTGATGAAGACACAATGAATGATATGAGTATCAACATCATGCATCCATACTCTATGCTTTCTCAATGATGCAAGTATCATGCCATCTCCTCTTCCATTCCTTTGGTACTCCTCCCATGAGGGCTACCATCAATTCTGGCTCTTTGCATTTCATGAGAGTTTGAAATGCAGCTCCTTGGAGACCTCTTAGGAAATTCGTCTCTCCCATGAATATGTTGGACCTATGAAGATCCAAATGTGATGGAGGTGATGTCTCCTCTCCACCCATGTTCAACAGTGCTGCTGGTTCCTCCAATGATGTAGCAGCTATCTCCTCCTTCGGTTCACAAATTGTTTCATGATTCTCCATGGAGGTGTCATGGTTTACTTCATCCCCCAAAAGTTTACACTCCCACCTCAAAGGCTGAATGAAAATCATCGAAGATGTATGAGGATGAGGGTTCTTTTCCTCCTTGAACCCTTTTCACAGCGCAGTGCAAACATGAGGCCCTAAAGTGGCCATGTGATTTGATCCTGGGACCTCCTCATATGAAATTCCACCATCCTTAATATTATTTGCTGAAATAGAAAGTGGAACTTTACTCATACCTTAGTGGATATTGGGACATTTTTGTGTGGCTGCAATGGCTTTTCCTTCAATGGATTCCTCATCCATAGATGTAGAAGGTTGCTCCTCCAAAGCTGTAGTAGCGTTGGTGCAATTCTCCTCCCATGGTGGAATGGCTTTCTCTTCCTTTGTCCTCCTTCCATAAAAGGTTTGGATCAACCCTTGAGAAAAGTCTCCAAAAGAACTCACCCTTGAATGGACCAAGGGTTTGAACCACAAAACAGAGGTTTTATCCTCCTTGTGCAGTGCTGCCATCTCCACTGCTTCTTTCTCTGCCACTGGATGCAGCAATAAAAATGCCTCCAGCTTCTTCTCCCAAGCTCTAGCTGAAGTAACCCCATCAAATGTAGACAATAGGAACCTATTCCCTCTGATTTCTCCTTTTCCATAGGGCCTTCTCTCCTCCATCTGCTGAATAGACTGTGAGAACACTGTAGCTCTCCTAAATGTTGCAGAATGGGGTTTATAGTCACCCAGGTACTTGCTTAAGATCTGGAAATCCAAGCATCTCCCATGCTGATATTCAAGAGAATAGGAAGTGCATGGACCTTCCTCTCCTCCTCTTTTCTTCTCCTCCTCCTCAGGGAGGCTCTTCTTTATTTAAAAATTAGATGAGATCAGTCTCATATTCTTCATCATTCTCCTCTGAAATCAAACTCACAGGCTGTGCCAGTTCGATGCTCTGATACCCCTGTAATGTTCCTTTTTCAGAAACATTGTCAATCAACAAAGAAAATCTATTCCAGAGATAGACTGCAGGGGCATTTACTGGATTTTTCACCTTTGAAAAAAGGATGAGCTCTAGAGGCTACCTGGCCCACTAGCAGACTCTGTCTATAGAGTGACTGTCAAGGGACAATATCCCCAAGAGGGAAACACAATAAGATTGGGAATCTCTTAAGATAACCCCAACATTGCAGCTACAGCAATAACAAATACATCAAATGGAAATATTAGTGATTCATGAACACATAAAATGCCATATAATCCAATGGCCATCATATATTAATACATAGCAGCAATAAGTATACAAATCTTGAGGAAGAATGATCACTCAAGCAAGGCACTAGAAGCCTCAAGAAACCTGTACATGTAAACATGAAATACATAGCTGCATAAATAAGCCCTAGGCCATGATTGCGCAGTTATAGAGAGGAACTACTGCATAAATAATGAAAATACAATGATATGACAATGTAGGCTCAAATAAAGAAGGGGGAGAAGGATCTCAACCCCTGAAAATACAATAAATCAATCCTCTAAAAGGATTGGTTGAAATCTATACAAAAATGACATTTTGCAGAAATGCCGGAGTCGCTGGGTAGCAGCTACTCAAGAATTGGAAATACATGGAGAAGGCTGAAATGGCTGCAAAAAATGAAGAACCCTTCTCCAGTATAAATCTGAAGTGAAAGGCTGATCCTTTCACCCAAGACTTCCCCTCCAAAATCTGCTAATCCGTCACAGCAAATACTCACTCAGAAAAACGATGTCTAAGAGAGGGACTGTGCTGCCAATGATCGAATGTGGTTGGCCTGATGCCAAAGATGATGGGATTTTCTCATAAACCTCCTTTTCTGACCTCCCAATGTATAGAACCTCTCTCCACTGAAAAACAAGCTTAGGATGGTGTGTGGAAACCTCCCCAGCAACACCTAGCAACACTGCACAATATCTGCTGCAGAAACTGCGCTGATGTAGATGGTTGAAGCTATGGCCTGAATGCCAAAATATGGGGATTGGAGTGCAATCCTTCATGAGCTACTCAAGAAGGAGAGGAATTCCTAAATAGGACTCCCTTGTGCCCGAAGGCACTGCAACTCTGCTGAACAGCAAGAGGCAGCAACAAGTCTTCGAAACTCAAATGTAAAATGATCAAAAGATGTCCACAATGGTTGCCTTGCCCTTCTTTTAAACAATGAGCCTTCCCTCCATGGGCCCTACTTCGAATTAGGGTTTCCTCCATCTAGAATATTCTCTCCTACGTTTTCCCACATAGTGCTTTCCAACTCATGCCAACGCAGTTTGACTTGGTCAACCTTGGCCAAGCATGTATGCAAAAACCTCCTTTCACACATGGAGGTGTGAAATCCAGCTCCAATATGATCCTCTTTCATACTTAGAGGATTTTTATTCTCTAATTAAGCAAATAATGGGTCCCCTACCCATTTTATTCATCTCCTACCAAAATTTAATGTTCCATAAAAATTTGGAAAATTACACATAACTAGCCTAATATCTTATAATCAAAGCAAAGTTAAATCTTATAGAGAGAGCCCTCTCTGAACCCTAGTAAGGCTAGATCCTAGAGTTTGAAATTTGGTCTGTAGTTACCTCTAATGTTCTTCAAATTTAAACTAAAACCTCACAACTTGAGAATTATTAGAGTGATAACAGGTTCTTCACCACTCTTGATTCGGGACAAGTGGTCTGGTCCAGCATTTAATTTCTCTGGCTTCACAATTATCTCAAAGTCATACTCCTGAAATAGCAGTAACCATCAGCAAATTTCCCCCCTGACCATAGGCTTATTGACGAGGTACTTCAAATCTGAGTGATCCATGAACATCTTGAAGTGCCCTCCCAGCAAATAGTGCCAGTATTTCTGCAGGGCATACACCATTGCCAGTCCTTCACGTTCTGTAGTGGAGTAGTTACACTCCGCGCTAGAGAGTTTTCTACTAGAAAACGTAACCGGGTGGTCAATGTCCCCCTCCCCGGGCTGCGTAAGGACAACTCCTAGGGCGATCCCTGAAGCGTCCATGTGGACATGGAAAACCTTCATTTAGTTCGGAAGTATGAGGATAGGTGCAGAGACCATTTTTTCCTTGAGTAGCTCAAAACTCTTATGACACTCTGTGTCCCAAAAAATGAGACGTCCTTCTTTAGCAGCATTTCCATGGGTGTCGTGATCAGTGTGTACCCTTGAATAAACTTCCCATAATAACCTGTGAGCCCGAGGATGGAGCGCAGTTGTTTCTCAGTTGTGGGGACTGCTAAATTGATGATCACAGCATTTTTGGCGGGGTCAACCATCAGTCCCTGCCGACAGAATATATGGCCTAACAAGATCTCGAAAGCCACACATAATATGCAGTGAATATATGTATTGGCTTGAGGGGTCCTGACCCAGGGAAATAATGGAACCTACTAAGAATTATTGTAGTGAACATATCAAAGTTAAAAAGGAATTTCCCTATATCAGAGTAAAATGAGGTAATAAATAAAAGAGTACATAAGTTGAAATTCCATTGAACAAATGTATAAATTAGGATGTGTACGAATGCCAAATAATGGAATAAAAACCCTTTTAGCTAATTTATCCATCCATTCATTAGGCACTCTATTGTCCACTGTCATGTAGGCTCTGCCCTGCAGTGTAAACAAAAGGATTTGGATGATGAAAACATGATGGTATTTGTTTGTTTACAAGGATGATGAGATTATGGAGCAGTTGCACTAATGCTTTGAGTTGATCTTCATAACTCAATTTTTGCAGCTTCCACAATTTGGTGTGTAGTCATATTGTAAATTCCAAAATTTGGCTGATAAATAATAGTTATGTAGGCCCAAGGGTTGGATCAATTAGTTGAATCATCTGCCAAAGGCATGTTGTTGATGGGGATGGCATTGGTCACAAGTTTAAATCCAGTCAAGTCTATTAGGGTTTCTAGTTGCTGTTGTGGCTGGTGGTTGTCCTACTCTCCATGGTGGTCTTTGGTTGTTTACACGGATTGTGATATTGTGGAGAAATTTCACTAACGCTTTGAGTTGATCTTCATAACTCAATTTTTGTAGCTTCCACAATTTGGTGTGTAGTCATATTGTAAATTCCAAAATTTGGCTAATAAATAATAGTTATGTAGGCCCAAGGGTTGCCTCAACTAGTTGAACCATCTGCCAATGGCATATTGTTGATATGCATGCCATAGGTCACAGGTTCAACTTCAAAGCCAGTCCAGTCTCTCAGGGTTTCCAGCTGTTGTTGTGGTTGGTGATTGTCCTACTCTCCATCTGGATATTTAGGGGAAAGGGGGGGGCGGGCGATCCTGGGAGGTTTTCTTGGCAAAAAAATTGTTATTGATCCTTTTGATATGATCCATGAATCATGATGTAATTTCTCATGCTTTATCGTTTAAGAAGTAAAATATTGAAATATATTTTCATTTATACTGTTTTATATCATCTTTATCTTTCAAGTTTTCATTTTTTTTTGAAAATTTCTGTTTTTTGTGACTTTCACTTCCCAGTTCCTAATTTGTTTTCCATCCGCATTCTTGCTTCTGGCACCATTGTTATCAGCTACATGTATAAGAGGATTTCATAGTATTTCTACTATTTGCATCAATTTGTTTTCAACATTATTAAGAGCGGTAACAATACAAAGACTGTTTGTCCCTCCTTTAACAACTAATAAGCATAATGGGGACTTATTGCACATTTTATGGGTTGCCCAGTTTTTTTGGCTTGGGTTGTCATCATCATTGTTTGAGCTTAGCACTGGCAGAATGATTAAGTGAGGCAGCTACCCCAAGCACCTCTCCCAGTGCCTAAGTAGCACCTTGTTGGCATCCACTTAGTCGCTTGTTCTCTTCTAACTGTAAGTGTACATTCTAATATCCTTGACTTTGAACTTTGTCTTGCATTGAACTTGGAAAGCTGGAAAATGCGGTCAATATTGCAATAATGTTCTATCCTTAACTCAATATCAGCAACCCTCTTGTCTTCCTCATGCTTCCACACTCACTTATCAAACTATGCCATGGATTTTTCCATTGCATCCCTGATGATTTCTCTCACCTCCAACATAAAAAACAAAGTTTTATCCTCTAGTAGTTGAAATATATCACCCACACTGACAAGTGACTCATGAATTTATTGTTTTACGAGCACATGTTCATGGAAAATTTTCACTTCCCACAGGGTTTCTTAGTACCATTCCACGTGGAGGACTCTTCTTGCCTAACAACATATTTCTTGTCAATCCGGACTGTCTCCTCAGAGGAGTCCCATCAAATCCCATCGTTTTTAATTATGCAATTGACCAGCAGGACCCTCTTCCCTCATAGTTCCTTGAGGGAGTGTTTGGGCTTTGCTCCTCTCCTTTATAGCCTTCTTCTGATTGCTAATGGCTAATAGAGACTGAGATAATGCATAGAGAAAGTGAATTAACAAGCCGAGTTCTTTTCCGAGTGTGAGAACAAACATAAAATTCATAAGAATTAAACTATGATTTATACTACGACTGCCACCATTATCACAAATTATGGAGGGATTTTCAAATCAATGCATAAATTTGATGTCCTGCATCTTAAGGCATGCTGCCTTAATATTTCTAATTGAAAAAATTGGGACGTTTATGCCAGCTCCCCAAGGCCTATTTTTTTTTCGAAGTCTCAACATTTTGACTTACTATTAATTTCAATAATTCATTATTCTTCCTTTGAACCTCAGGTTTTGAAAATCCTGATGTCATATACTTGTCACTCAATGGCATGTTATAAATGCAATCAACAACCTTGTTGGTTTCTCTTGTAGCATAATGAATTCTATTTCTAACCTTTCTGCTGAAAACTCTTTTTAATACATTGACATTGGGAATTCAAACTTCCAAATTTGATAATAAATTCATTCTGTCGTCACAACATTTATTATAATATGAGAATTCCGCTCCACTCCATTGCCACTCTTTCCAGGCTATGCTTAGGAAAAATTTAACTCCACTATAAGATCTGTCCAACCCCCTTGTCAACTTCCCATATGATGAGAGGTCCTTATGATGCCAAAATCAAGGCTTACTCTAAAATTGTTGAAGATACGGTACACAAATATTGGATAGCCACTAGTGAAAGCCCCACTTCAAAATTTCAAATGCAATGCCTAAATACCTCACAATTACCCTGGGTCGAACATAAGTCCGAGCTGTGGGAATCTAGTAGGTTGAGAGTCTAACTCTAGCAGCTAAAAAATTGTCTCGTGGTCACTAACCACAAAATATAATGTAGATCCAAATATGTGCAAACAAGTATGAGCAACATCAACCAAGCTCTGCTTAACACTCATAGAAATAAAGGATCAATTAGCAGAATTATTGTTGACCATGTCTGACCCATCAGGACGTAAGATGTCCTTCAATTGCCCCTGAATTCCAGCAACTTCAAATAGGTGAGCAAGGCATCCATTTTCAAGTATACAAATCTGGGGGCAAAGAGGAACCCTTGACAAATAGATTGATTTAAAGAAACTTTTCAGGGGATAATGAGTTTGTTAAACACCATGTTGAAGCACACACATGGTATATGAGGAAGATGAACACACACACACAAGAGACTCAACACACAATGAATGATAAGCGTGTAGCTCTCTTATTTTCCATTATACAAAGATGTACATTTATAGTACAATGGTATGACTCTTGGTTTCATATTCCAAGGTCACTTGGACTCCATTGTGACTTTTCATATTCCACACCTACCCATGTAGGATTAGGTGTTCCAACATCCCCCCTTAATCCGAAGGGGTATGTGTGAGTCCAAGAAAAGAGTTGTAAAACAAATCTGCAAAGTATACATGGCAGCACTTGGGCTGAATCAACTCTCTGAAATGTTGGAAAAAAGAGGTGGTTTTAGGATGACCACAAACACTGGAATGCAAAACTTGTTGCAGTTCCCGGAACTCTTCCAAAACTAGCAAGAAGCTAAAAGCTTCTACTAGAGGAATTGTCCCTCATAAAAAAGGGAGACCTTCGACCTAAAAGAAGGGAGGTCTACTACCTGTGGTGGTTTTAGGTTGTCCACCAACCAAAGATGATGGTTTTAGGTTATCCACCAACCGAAAATGATGGTTTTAGGTTATCCACCAAACAAAGATGATGGTTTTAGGTTATCCACCAACCGAAGGTATGCTCATGGGCATCCGTATCTCTGGCTACATCTCTGAATCCGGAATGACGAATTGTGGCTCAGGCTCGCTTGAACTGCTGGCTACAACTCTGAACATGGAATGAGAGATTGTGGCTGAGGCTCGCTTGATCTGACGTCGAAGCTTGTACATGACCACCATTTTCCCCCCTGTCAGGGACAAGGTGAGATGATGGCGAAAACTCAACTGCAAGTTTGCTCAATATCCTTGAACAAGTTCTAACATGTGTCGTAAACATCTTCTTGGCTGCTGATGCCCATTGCCAAGAAGCGATCCATCCAAGATGAATCTTGGTTCTTGCAGGAGGCTTGTGTCTGAAGCATCTGTCTGAAGAATGGGTGTGCCGACCACAGTGCTTGCATGGATGAAGATCAAAACAGTGATCTTTCATATGACCAACTCGATCACAATGTTGGCATTTCTCAATCTGTTGTGGAAGTGGAACAGGATCTGGAACAGCTGCAGGTGAACTGTCATACATGAATCCGGCAATCTGAAATATGATGGGATTTGTGTAGTCTGGAATATGAAAGGACACATCCTTGTCATATCCAAGACCAGTTCTGTGCTTGTTGTGGACAAGCTCTTCCCAAGGTCTGATGATGGGCTTGAGAAGTGCAGGCTGAGCTGCTGCATATGCATGTACATCTGCTCTAGTGCAATGAACTGAATGTGGATCAACTGCAACTTTATCTTCTTTCTTCTGATGAGAGTCTTTCTCAATCTTCTGAACAAAAACAGGTTCAGAATGGTGACTCTTCTGCTGAATTTCGTCTTGCTGAAGCTGAGTTTCCAACTGTAAAAACTCAATCTTTTCATGTGCATCTAGAAAAAAACTCTGAATGTTACATAGAGCATACTTGCTCATTTTTATCACATCATCAACATTTGAATGAATGAGGTCATTCAACAACATTAATGCCTCATTGATTTTGGCCATTTTCAACAATTTAGGCTCAAAAATGAATGAAAGGGTGTCGGCTTCAACCGAAAATGCACCCGTTTACAATGTGATTCAACAACAAATACAAATGACTCAAGAAATTCTCAAAGTACAAAGTGTGCTCCTCAAATAATGGAGGGAAATCAACATTCCAACAACTCAAATACTGATTCCAACTATGAATGAAGAGGCAAATTCCACTCAAAATACAATGTCAGCTCAATACATATCTCTGCAAAATATTTGTAAATGTGTAGCTGAAAACACTTGTGCAAGAGGCCTTTTTATGGCAGCTAAATTTTCTTTTTCAAATAGTTGTTTTCAATAATGGCAAACTTGTCTTCAAATGTGAAATTCTTCAAAAAAACACCCTTCAAATCAATGCCACAAATCACAATGTAAATCTGCAAATTTCAGTCCATGTGCTCCTCATATGCCATTTTCCATTTTCTGCTGTTCATAACTCTCTTTTTCCTCTCTCTCTCTGCTGTTTTTTTTTTTTTTTTTTAAATAAAAAAATTGAAATGGGAAATAATTAAAAGATGAGGAGGGGATTTTTTTTTTTTTTTTAAAGAAATTAATTAAAAATTTGAAAAAGAGATTAATTTATAAAAATGGGAAAATGGAGAATTTTAATGGAGGGATGTATTAAAAAAGGAGAAAGGAGTTTTATGATGGGGATTAATTTTAGTGGAAGGGGCGTATATTAAAAAAGAGGAGAGGAATTAAAATGGGATGGGATAATGGGGATTTTTTAAAAATGAATTTAAAATGGAGATTAGTTATAATGGGGAGAAATTAATTTAAAAATGAGGGGGGGATTTATTTATTTATTTTTATGAAAGGGTGGGAGAATGGATATTAAAAAGAAAGTGGTATTATATGGGTGGGTATTATAACTAAGGAAAAAATTTAAAATTTTAAAACGATTTGGGATTAGATGGGAATGTTATATGAGAAAGGGCGTATAAATTTATATGAGGAAGGGGAATCGAGTGTAGGTAGGAGGCGGGGGTTTGGTGAGAGGTAAGGAGTGTTGTAATGTATGTGTGGACGCCGTGAGGGAGGGCCGAGAGGCCAGGGTCGAGGGGAGATTTTTGTGAGATAGGTAGTAGCGTAGGGAAATGGGATTTAGGGTGAGTGGATTGTGAGGTTTCGAGAATGCGGTGTGTTAAGAATTGCAGGGGCGTAGGGCCGAGTGTAGACCAGTGAGGAGTGTGAGCTGTAGGTGTGGTGCTATGAGCGTAGGGAGGGATCGCATGCGCAGACAGGTGAAGTGGAGTGAGCTTAGGGCCGTAGGATATAGAGAGAGGCGTTGAGGGGAGCGGAAGAGGCCGAGAGTGAGAGTCGATTGCAGAGTGAGCGCTGGTGTGGGGAGTAGAAGGACGGCCTAGGGCTGTGTTGCAGGGTCTCTTTTTTTAATTTTTTTTTATTTATTAAAACAGCAGAGTAGAGAGTAGGAAATCTAGCAGCAGAATTTTCCTTCAAAATATATAGCAGAATTTTTCTAGATACACAGCAGAATAATTTGCAGGAACTTGTAGACTTAAAAAAATGATTTTTCCAGCAGCAGAGAAATGCAGAATTTAACAATACTCGGAAATCTCTTCTATTAAAAACCAGAAACTTCTTCTTCATAAATCAGTGTTTTCCAGCAACTCTTCAATGCAGAAATTAATAGAAATTGCAGGAAAAATGAGAATGAAAACCTTCAGATGGGCAGCACTGCCTTTCCTTCAAAACCAATGCTATCAATTTTTGAATGCTGCGATTTTAAATGCTGCTCCTCTTCAAAACACCTCTGAATGGGGCAAATTTTCTGAATGCTTCTCTTTCTCCAAAACACTTCTGAATGTGGCAAAAACTCTGTAAACGCTGCAAAAATGCAGATATGCACAGGCCATAAACACAAATGGCTCAGTGAATTTGGAGCAGGGCTAGCAATCGCCCGCTCTGATACCATGTTAAACACCATGTTGAAGCACACACATGGTGTATGAGGAAGATGAACACACACACACAAGAGACTCAACACACAATGAATGATAAGCGTGTAGCTCTCTTATTTTCCATTATACAAAGATGTACATTTATAGTACAATGGTATGACTCTTGGTTTCATATTCCAAGGTCACTTGGACTCCATTGTGACTCTTCATATTCCACACCTACCCATGGAGGATTAGGTGTTCCAACAGAGTTACTAACAAGGAAAAATGTGTTCACCATGGCCACACATCGTGGTCAAAAGTACAAGAAAAACCAATATCTCTGTGATGAAGCTCCAATCTGCAAAGAACAAGGATGCTAGCCACTGTCTCAAGCCCATTCCAAGGCCTCTCAAGTCTAGATTAAGTGTCTAGAATAATTGGACCCTGTACAAAACCTGTCTGCTCTTGTTGAAATACCTTCCATGCAATTGAGAGCCATTTCTTTAGCCATGATCTTATATGAGACACCAGGGAAAGTAATGAGGCTCCAACCTTCAATGGTGCCCCTAGCTACATCCTTGGTAATACGTTTACTAAGGCCTTGATTGAGAGATTTAGATAGACTTGTAGAAGAGAAATTTTCAGTTGTAAAACAATATAAATAATCTTGTATTGTGTTCAACATGGCCTTATAGAAATAAGAACGAAGGTTATCCATTCCTGATGAAAAAATCACAACAAAGGCCATCTATTCCTGATGAATTTCTATTCTTCATAGAACTAAGAGCTAAAAAAACCCCTCTTTCGATAAGTCACTATCCAATTCGACTCAATCACTACACTAATAGATATAAATCTTGCTTGGAATGACTCTAAAATGAGCATTCCTGACATCCACCACATGATCCGTAAAAGCATTAAGAGAAAATATTTTGAAAATGAAATCAGAGCATGCCTTTAACCTTTGTTTGATCCTCTACAGGAGATCCATCCCATTGATGCAAACCAAGAATCTTGTAACTGTCGCTTTTCTTTTCAAGTAGTCAAAGTAGACTTTGGAATTTGGATCCCTCATCCTCTTCAAAATTCCACTATAGATGATAATGCACCCTAGCACCCCTTGTAATGCAGTCCCTTTCCTTACAAACTGTCATTTCCCCTTGAAGGACCACATTGTAGAGATCTCTCTCAACGAAAATGTGTATCTCCTTGAGTGTAAGTAGAGCACCCTGCAACTCTTTTAAGTTTTTTACTTTTGCGATCCATCATTCTGTCTCACCCATTCTATGACAAAGAAGAAATTTCTCAGGCCCATCCTTATTTTGCCTCTTCTTTTCAAGATGATGTCATATGATTTGAAAGATCTCATCCATGGAGTGTGGTCATATATTTTCTTTGAATCTACCCCATTAAAGCATTGGTATCACAGATTTTTAAAATGGACCTATGGTAATGATGAAACGGTAAACCAAAAATAAAGCACAAACTCTAATATTTTAAAAGATTGAAGGGGTGAATCCACAACTACTATCTTGAAGTTGAGCTATTTTTCCATCTAACATAAAGACTTCTTGTTTCTTGTTTCTAACTAGGTCAATTTCCAACATTGACATTTATAAAAACACTAAGATACACTGATGATTCTTGTTACCTCACAAACCTACACTTTAAGTGGTAAAGCCTTAAAACACATGTACAACCTTTAGGGGAACTAAGAGGGTTTGTTTGTTGCCACCACAATATTTTCCTCTCTTTCTTTCGGCTGTCTATCGCCTCGAACAAGGGGTGTTTCCTTAATTAAAATATGAGATAGATTTAGAAATATATTGTGATGGAAGACTGGGATTAGTGGGGATTAGTGCCTATCTAATTAGGACAAATGGAGTCAAGCAACAACCTTCAGAGGGTTTGAAATTGTGAATGTGGATGGCACGATAGTGTTGTTACAACATGAAAAAAATTCAACCTATGAATGTTTTTTTTCCATATTGCAGAAATTACATAGAGGGCCCTTACAAAGGTGCTCCTTAATACACATTCATGGAAACAAGAGGGGTGATTGTACTACAAACTGCAAATATGTCCTACCATGAACTGAAATGATAACAGTAATTTGTCTAACTTAATAGTAATCAACAAGGGAAATTGATAGGAACATCACAACCAAATCACTTATTCAAATGATAGACTTTTCCCTAATATGAAGGCAACAAAAGGGGTGATTGTACTACAAAGTGAAAATATGTCCTACCATGAATTGAAATGACATCAGTAATTTGTCTAACTTAATAGTAATCGATAAGGGAAATTATAGGAACACCTCAACCAAAGCCCTTCTTAAAATGACATACTTTTCCCTAATATGAAGTCTAATTTTGTGAGAAAAGTTTAATGAATTTCTAGCAATAGACAAACAACAATATGGATGCAATGATGAACCTCATATTTCAAATGAAATCCTTGAAATTTCTTTCTCTGGTAGATCTTCAACTAGGCTCGCAGGGGAATTTCCCATTAATCCATACATGCCTTTACAATGGAGAGAGCCTCTGTGTGATGCCTTTTGTCATCCTTCTAGCCAAAATGTTCCCATGAAATGTGCTCATTTGACCAAATTCTAGGGTTTGTTGTGCCACGTGTATGTCTTCTCATTGGAATGATTTTCAAGGAAGTTTCTTCACATCCACTCCCATTAAAATAACATTATCTGACAAATCAATGGGGAGCTCTTTAAGGTGTGGACTCTCTTAATTAGAGTAGAACAGGAAGGATTCTACACTTGCCTAGGTTTAAACATGGTATGATGTGCATTCTATTTCAATGCTTTATTTGGTACACCATTCTATGCATGGATTGCATGATTTTAGGCCTAACAAATATACTTTTCAATATGTGCCAAATTTGAACCTTATTCGTATGTTATTATCCCTACTCCTATTCATTTATTCCTTGACATATTCATCCCCTTTTATTCTGGTTAGTAAATAAGCCTTTGTTAACAAAGTGGGCCTAACTTTGGCCTAAATTCCATGACCAATGTGTATCTATTTCATCAAAATTATGCAAGACATTGCCTAGGACCAACTTCCTAAGCTTAGTTATTGATGAGATATCATACGATAACACAAATTGATAGCATTAAATCATGACATAATGTTATTGAGGGGAGATTACACTTGAGTCTCCGTAATGATAGCACATTTTATTTACCACTTGACAGACATATTTTGGCAGGCCTTAAGGAGAGCACGGGGTGGCCCTAGGTCCATAACATGTACACAAGTGTAATCACTTCCTGATGGCATAAGTTCAATGAAAACCTCCACGTGTTGGGTAAAATCTACGTGAATGGAACTTGGTCAGCAGTGTTTGCCTTAAGGAGAATGAGGGTAGGCTTGGGTTTGCAATATATGCACATGGTTCATCACCTCCCAATGCCATAATTTCAATCCCTTCCTATCCCCCATGGGTGAAGCCTATAAGAATCTTGACCAAAGGTGTGAAACTCCTTGCTACTAACTACTAGTCCCAAGCCTGTTGGGCATTGGTGTATTCTTCCCATATATGGATGTTGTTTTTACATTTTTGACCAAACTTATTTAGTTATTTGGCCTTTTCTACCAAGGGAGTCACTTTGTTGGGGGGTGGTCATGGTGATATGAGATGGTAGGATGGTAGGGAAGCTAATGAAGTGTATCCATTTAGCTTTAAAACATGTTTCTCTTAGAATATTTTAATAAGAACGACTCTCTGTTCATGAGGATTCACATATGGAATTCCATTGCAACGGAGCACTTGTCCCAGCTTTGTTCTTGCCAATTACATCCTCCCCGTTATGGACTTCATGGATAATTGTGTTTGCAGGTTTTGTGGCTCCCATGATACATGTCTGGTTCACTCATCACATGCAAGGAATTATGGTCAGTTGTGGGAAAAATCCGTTCAATTTAACATAACAGACTATTCAACTACATCATTTGTGGATTACGACATGTGAACAATTCAACCTAAAAATGTGGTTTGTGTTAGGGTCCCGTGACTTAGCAGATTGGTAGACCAAATGGATAGGGTAACATCAAACCAGTCTTTGGAGCCCTAGGACCTAGCCTTCCTAGACTCAGAGAGGGATCTCTCTATTTGTTTGCAAAAGATATGAACTTGTTTGCTTTAAAGGGGTTGATTTTAGGCTTGTTATTAAGTGTGGGGTTTTGTTGTTTGTTTTCGTTGGGTATGATGATCAAAGCAACATAAGTAGAATGAGGAAATCTCTAAGTCATTGGGCAATGGAGTCTAATGAAATTCATGATAAGTTCATCAATGGATTGAGGAGTATCATAGGGAAAATCTAACTTGGTCAGTTGATCTTCAAGGTTTTTAAGGTAATGAGATGGACATCAATTGTGAGAATAATAGTAGGACAAAGGGAAATTAAGAATCCCTTATCATGTACTCTTAACAAAGGGACTTAAATAACATAAGCATGAAGAGGCAATCAATAGACAGGGAAAACCATAAATTCTATGATTCAACTAAAGCAGATAATTATTCAAGACAAAATTTTCCAATGAAATATAGAAGGCAAGAAACTCATTTAACTTCTAGTGATTTCACCTTCAAGGATAGAAAACATTTAAGATACACACATAACTGTAATCAGGGAAGAGGGAACTCCTAAACATCCTTGGTCATAGCTATGAAGATCTCTAAAACAATTAATTAATTAAGTACAAATGGTATGATCGAAATAAAACCTCTTTGGCAGACTTTAAAGAATGGTACTTTAGAGAAAGACTTCAAAAACAATGTTTTAGTGACATAAAATAAGCAGGGCTAGCCATAAATCATGCTTGATACCAACTGTATTCAACTATTTATGAAATAAAAAAGCTTAGGGGGTCTAGAGAGAAATTAATAATTCTCTAAAATGTCCTAACAGAAGAAAACATTAAGGTAGTGAAGAATAACCAGAAATAAGGTGCTTTATGAAGACATTTCTTAGTCTAAATGCTTTATTCTATTGCAACATAGAAAGATGGAAACATAATGAAATAGGAAATAACAATAACAGATTAGAAGCACTTCACCAACAACCAAGCTTATGGATCCAGTGATCTAGACTCCTCCATCAACAAACAAATCAGGGCATCCACAAGTCCAAGACATCAATTTCCTTTCAACTTCCAAGAGACTATGTATTACTCCAAAGAGTCATCAAATGCCACCAAGATAATGAGTTCAGAGGCAGTATTTATGCTGCACATGAGGAGGTGAATCTAAGCTAGGGTTTAAGTGTCACTTATTGCAGAGTTAATGAATTCCTAACTTTGAAGACCATGCAAGGTGTTGTCGCTCCTAGAGACAGCCTAGAGTTGCCATAGACCAGTGCCTAGGACATCTTATCGTAGCAAGGAGCACATGATATAACTTGGGTCTCAATCCAAAAGGCTCTCCTGCTATCTCTTGTGAAACAAGGAAATGGATTTAAATGGGACCAGAATTTACAGAAACTGCCACAGATAAAGTAATGTTGTAGAGGCAAGATGCAAAGCTCCAGTATAAAAACATCAGACAGTTAAGATACAATTTACTGCAAAGAGGGTCGATTCAAGTAATATGCCACAGAAATCAAGTATCAGAAAATGTGTGCAATGAAAGAAATATTAGAAGATATTAGTTAACCTTGGGTTGATACCCAGATACACAACAGAACCACATATGGGCTTATCAATCTAAGAATCCATATATGACAATGGTGTTTTAAAAGCACCCTCCCAAAGCAACTAATATAGCAGAAAGATGGTTGAGATGAATATGGAACAGTATATCATGCATGAGCCATATTTAAAGTGCTTGACTGATTTAAGTATGGGCATCAACTAGGATGAATCCTTACCAAACCAGTGAGCCGCGCGCATTCCAAAACATGATACAAGAAAGTGGATGAAATGAAATGTGATATTAAACACATAAGAGAAAGTTACATACTGTGAAATACCAAAGACCAGAATCCTCTAAGACAGATATAACTCCTCCTCACTGAGACCCTACGGGCTCTGAGCCTTCATACAAGAGCTTTTACAAAATGTATACAATAAGCCTTTCACTGCACAATTTTCTGGTAAAAATATGGAACCCCTACAATGTCTTCCTTCTCAATTTTTATAGAAGGAGAAGAAGAAAACCTAATAAAAGAAGTAGTTGAGAACATTTGATTTGCTTAATTTGAACAAAATGGCAAAAACATTCGCGCCCATACTGTTTGACGGCTCTGGAATGCTAAGCGTACTCTATGGCTGCTCTATGAAGTAAATGCACTGGGTAGAAAATCTTCTCAAGGACATAGCATAAAGATGAAATCATTTAAATGATCTGTCCTTTTCTGAGAGGGAATCCTGCTGAAATTAAACCTGGAGGGCATAGTTCTCTTGTGCATTGTACTCTCTATCTTCTAATTTTGAAATTAAATTTAAAATCTTTCATGCCGGACCCTGAATTCATTGATCTTCGACTGATACTCTTTGCCGCGTCATTTATTCTCCATCTGCTCAACCTATGCATTTGAATGACTTCTGGAGGGTTTGACAGATTGTTACCCTGCTTCTTTAATGGAAGTCTTATCGGCATATCTTCCCGGATCCTTGCTCCATAATTCTGCCTCATATAAACGGTCCTTTGGATTGTACTCAACTTCTGTAATGGAGGCTGTAAATTAAGATAGTTATCCATCGCCATAAACCTGCAAAAGCCCACAAACCTGTCAAAGAAAACCAGACACGGGAGGGTGAACACAGTGGGGTGATGATGAGACAGAGCGGCATGGTGGGGAGGTGGCCATGGTGAAAGTTGGCGATCTGTGGTGAGTTATAAACATAAAACGCGGACACATGACCTTAAGACAAACATATAGGTGAACATATTATTATATGACAAGAACGCATGGAATGATGACGTGGAGATTATGGGGTTGGCGGTGCGGCATGTAAAGGATCAGGACCATCCGATCTCGAAATGAGATCAACGGCTAAAACAGCATTGAAGGACGATGGAATGTGGGCCCAGAACACTATATACTTGAACTAGATCCCGTGCAGCTTCGAAAAAAGACCATCGTTGGATGAAGGCTCACAGATCCGATGGCTTATGTCAATATCGCTGCGCGTCCTGGATCGATCATTAACGCGCGATGGAGGGTGATATTGGGGTCGTACGCTGGGACACGTGGCGAGCACTGAGTGGAATTGCTCTGATTTGAGGAATATCGCCTGCCCTGGATAAGTGGTGCGATGAATACTACTGGTTTTATAAAGCGTTTTTTAGCGCGGGGACCACCCGGGACAGATGGGCTGCGGACCGTCGATTTCATGATTTGATCGGACGGCTTGGAATACGCCCGATATACTTTGGTAAGCATTTAGAGCTTTTTCACTCGATCCAGAGTCTGGGTCACATGGATAATGAGCTGTAGGGGCTAGGACCAAAAGGGGCTGGGGTTTATGTATTCCCGAAAACGAATTTGTGGCCCCTTTTTAAATGCATTTTAGAGGACGGGAGAGGCAACGGTGGTCAAGAGGCAGATGTCTTAGGCCACAAAAGAGGATTTGAAAGGATTCAAATGGGAATATTGGCCAGAAATTTGGATGGAAGGGCTAATATGGTCAACATCGGCTCCAACTGGGGACGGCACGTTCATTCCTGGACGTGTCGAGAACTTCGCAGACCACCTAATCATTTGATATGCGGACTTTGCTCTTCAGCCCCTCTGCATCTCATTTCGTAGTTTGTCATGACAGCCATATTATTCAAACAAAGATGAAACCAGGAACCAAAAATAGCCAAGCCAGGATTAGACTATCTGTCTCGCTGGACTTTGCAGAAATTAAAACGACTAACTACATGCTCACGGACTAAGCTTTATTGAGATTTTCCTACCTACCCTAGTCTAACTAGGATATTTACAAGTCTAACTTACAAACATTGTATTCCAATGCAACCAGTCCATCGAGTGATCCCATGACTGGTATGCTCTGCCCAACCCTTTGAGCAGGCTGGACAGGCAGGGTTGTTCCCACTCTTTCTGTTCTTCATCAGCAACTTCAAAAAAATTTATTTTTGTTTGCAACATGCTGCTCAGCAAGACCTTTGATCCTTCTTCAAATGTTTGCAGGAAACGAGCTTAAGGATCATGAAAAGATACCTGGTTATGAATATTAGGTAGGCAAGCTTCAACCAGGATTTCTTCTTCTTCCACTGGATCAAGAACAAGACTCTCTCGAGAAAGAGAATCTCTCTCATTTTCTTCATTTTATGAACTGGGGGACTCATCATATGTTGGAGCTGAGTCCTTTTGGAGCTCTGGTATATTCTGCTCTGCTGTGCTGAGCTCCGTGAAAAGATCTATGTATTCTTGAGCAAGGGCTTGTACCTTTTCTTCCTCTTTTTCAAGAGAAGGCTCGTTATTTTCATCTTGCTCAAGAACTTCTTCTTTTCTCTCCTCCTCGTCTTCTGAAAGGAAGGACTGCTGACCACCGATCACACGACACTCATCACTGATGCTTTCATAACTTTCCCCATCAGTGTCATAGATAGGCTGACTGGGTTCACAGCTCCTCTGGAGTTGTCGGCCCTGTCTTTCCTCCCATAGGTCTACTGATGATGTTCCTGCAGGCTCAGCTTCTCTCTGGAAACAATCATCATCAAATAGATCATAACTAGGAAATTCATAATCGTAAGCAAGGTCACCAATAAAACCTGTTGGCGTCTCAGCAGGCCTTTCTTCGTCTCGATCCTCCAAGGAGTTTTCTGGATTCAAATCATAAAACTCAATAGACGAGTGAGCAAGGGAACCTATTCTACAACAGACTTCGGAGGTGGATCGCTGATTTAATATCTGATCAATCTCTTCTTCTGTCAAAAGGGGGGTTTCCCTGTCATCATGGACAGAAGCACAAAAATCCTATTTTTCTTGCATTAGCTGACTGGGAGGCGGGATGTTCTCTTGAGCCTCCTCTTCCACATCAGATTCTGCCTCTTCTATGTGGTCTCTTGTTTCCTCGAGGCAGCGCTCCCTATTTTCCATTGCTATTAGATCGTGATACTCTCTGATCAGCATAATACAAGATGCAGGTAAGCAATCAGGCAGTTCCTGATCACTTTCCTCCTTATCTTCCACAGGCTTCAAAGCATCATAAGTGTCTTGCTCATTATTTAGGTCTCGAGTTTGTTCTCGTGGTTTCAAGAGTTTGATCTCATCTTCATATCTTTCAATCATCAATCTTAGAAATATTTTCTTAAGCACGAGTGTGAAACTTGGGATGAGAAGAATAGCCCATGGGAGGTCCTCCACTTCCAGCTTTGCCAAGCCACGTGACATTTCATCTCGACACTCAGCCATGAAATCTGGATGCATTTTTGCAAACTGTTCAGGATCTTCCATTGATGAAGTAGTTTGGTCTTCAGCATGGCAGATGCTGTACCGTTACATGGTCTCCCAGTGGAGTCTTTTAATCATTTACAAACTGTGGAGTCGCCAGGTGGATGATTTAAGATCTTGCTATCCACCACAATGATTTTCCAAATCAAAGTCGTTTGTCTCTTCCCCAGCGGAGTCGGGGCTGCAAGTAAATTCTTCTGATAAATGAATGTGGAGTCGCCAAGGTGAGGGATCTACAACTCTTCACCTCTCCATGCTCACCTACTTAGAGAGTGAATAAATTTTTTTCGAGGCCCAAGGATTCTGATTTTCTTAAATCCGTTCCCCGGCAACGGCGCTAGAAAGATGTTGTCGCTCCTAGAGACAGCCTAGAGTTGCCATAGACCAGTGCCTAGGACATCTTATCGTAGCAAGGAGCACATGATATAACTTGGGTGTCAATCCAAAAGGCTCTCCTGCTATCTCTTGTGAAACAAGGAAATGGATTTAATTGGGACCAGAATTTACAGAAACTGCCACAGAGAAAGTAATGTTGTAGAGGCAAGATGCAAAGCTCCAGTATAAAAACATCAGACAGTTAAGAGACAATTTACTGCAAAGAGGGCCGATTCAAGTAATATGCCACAGAAATCAAGTATCAGAAAATGTGTGCAATGAAAGAAATATTAGAAGATATTAGTTAACCTTGGGTTGATACCCAGATACACAACAAAACCACATATGGGCTTATCAATCTAAGAATCCATATATGACAATGGTGTTTTAAAAGCACCCTCCCAAAGCAACTAATATAGCAGAAAGATGGTTGAGATGAATATGGAACAGTATATCATGCATGAGCCATATTTAAAGCGCTTGACTAATTTAAGTATGGGCATCAACTAGGACGAATCCTTACCAAACCAGTGAGCCGCTCGCATTCCAAAACATGATACAAGAAAGTGGATGAAATGAAATGTGATATTAAACACATAAGAGAAAGTTACATACTGTGAAATACCAAAGACCAGAATCCTCTAAGACAGATATAACTCCTCCTCACTGAGACCCTATGGGCTCTGAGCCCTCATACAAGAGCTTTTACAAAATGTATACAATAAGCCTTTCACTGCACAATTTTCTGGTAAAAATATGGAACCCCTACAATGTCTTTCTTCTCGGTTTTTATAGAAGGAGAAGAAGAAAACCTAATAAAAGAAGTAGTTGAGAACATTTAATTTTCTTAATTTGAACAAAATGGCGGAAACATTCGCGCCCATACTGTTTGATGGCTCTGGAATGCTGAGCGTACTCTGTGGCTGCTCTATGAAGTAAATGCACTGGGTAGAAAATCTTCTCAAGGACATAGCATAAAGATGAAATCATTTAAATAATCTGTCCTTTTCTGAGAGGGAATCCTGCTGAAATTAAACCTGGAGGGCATAGTTCTCTTGTGCATTGTACTCTCTATCTTCTAATTTTGAAATTGAATTTAAAATATTTCATGCCGGACCCTGAATTCATTGATCTTCGACTGATACTCTTTGTTGCGTCATTTATTCTCCATCTGCTCGACCTATGCATTTGAATGACTTCTGGAGGGTTCGACAGATTTTTACCCTGCTTCTTTAATGGAAGTCTTATTGGCATATCTTCCCGGATCCTTGCTCCATAATTCTGCCTCATATAAACGGTCCTTTGGATTGTACTCAACTTTTGTAATGGAGGCTGTAAATTAAGATAGTTCTCCATCGCCATAAACCTGCAAAAGCCCACAAACCTATCAAAGAAAACCAGACACAAGAGGGTGAACACAGTGGGGGTGATGATGAGACAGAGCGGCATGGTGGGGAGGTGTCCATGGTGAAAGTTGGCGATCTGTGGTGAGTTATAAACATAAAACGCGGACACATGACCTGAAGACAAACATATAGGTGAACATATTATTATATGACAAGAACGCGTGGAATGATGACATGGAGATTATGGGGTTGGCGGTGCGGCATGTAAAGGATTAGGACCATCCGATCTCGAAACGAGATCAACGGCTAAAACAGCATTGAAGGACGATGGACTATGGGCCCAGAACACTATATACTTGAACTAGATCTCATGCAGCTTCGGAAAAAGACCGCCATTGGATGAAGGCTCACAGATCCGACGGCTTATGTCAATATCGCTGTGCTTCTTGGATCGATCATTAACGCGCAATGGAGGGCAGTATTGGGGCTGTACGCTAGGACACGTGGCGAGCGCTGAGTGGAATCGCTCTAATTTGAGGAATACCGCCTGCCCTGGATAAGCGGTGCGATGAATACTACTAGTTTTATAAAGCGTTTTTGAGCACGAGGACCACCCGGGACAGATGGGCTGCGGACCGTCGATTTCATGATTTGATCGGATGGCTTGGAATACGTCCGATATACTTTGGTAAGCGTTTAGAGCTTTTGCACTCGGTCTAGAGTCTGGGTCACATGGATAATGAGCTGTAGGGGCTAGGACCAAAAGGGGCTGGGGTTTATGTATTCCCGAAAACGAACTTGTGGCCCCTTTTTAAATGCATTTTAGAGGACAGGAGAGGAAACGGTGGTCAGGAGGTAGATGTCTTAGGCCACAAAAGAGGATTTGAAAGGATTCAAATGGGAATATTGGCCAGAAATTTGGATGGAGGGGCTGATATGGTCAACACAAGGCTCAAGGCAGGAATATCTACAGATATTTCTCTGAATAATAACTTTTATCTTAACTCCTAAGGAAAAATAGGTGAAATGTTTTACTTTAAGGCTTATTCATAACTTTTACAATAACTGTTTGACAGATATAAATATGTCTGACTTTGCTCAATAACTGCCTAATGCTTTATTGAAGGAAACAAAGCACTAGGTGGAAAAAATATCTTTTGAGAAGAGTAACTGCCATAGGTTGAGTCATGCGAATTTGTTTTGGGTTAACCTGCCATTTTTTTTTATCTTTAATCTCTGTCATTTAGGCCTTAAACTCTGTCTTTATGCTCTGACTATCTGCTTTTATCATATTTTATTTAATATGTTTGTGATCTATGTTATGTTCCTTTAATCTTTTGATTTATTTATTTTGATATTTTTTCTTTTATTGACTAACCCTTTTGTTTTGGCTTTTGTTTAGGATTAGCCCTTTAATCCTTCTCGCTTCTTTTTTTTCACTGTTTCTTTGACTGTTTATGTAGTCTGTGTGCAGGGGAGACTGTCTTCGTGGCTGGAGGGTTCCTTTGATCAATTGATGATCATGTTTCATCGATCTTGAATACTGGCACAGACCCTCTGGCCATTATTGATCCTTTATGAGCTCCTGGATCATCATCCAAGCTCTCTGTGACCAATTTTTGACCCTGTGGATTATATTCATATATGGTCGCCATTAAAAACCTGCAAAAAACATAAAGAATTAGTAAAAATGTCTGCGGAAGGGTTTCATTTCTCTTGTCGGGGTTTTGAACTGTCGAAGGGTGTTTGCAGAGGAGGAGAGGATGTAGAGGGAGAGGTTCCAAAGGTGAAACTAGGAGGAAGTTTGAATGGGAGTGGGAAAAGTTTGAAAAATGGCGCGGAGGGAGGCAGTTTTTCGAAAACCAGAGAGGTTTATCGCGTGAGGAATAAGCAGTAAATGGTTTTAGGAGGGAGGCATGTGATATTCCTCAGGGCATGACATGTGGTGGGGCTAAACCGCCAATTTCCCGTGGGTCGCAAAATGCTAAGCCAATCACAAGTTTATTTGCGATCTCGGGATGGGAGATCGACAGCTGTCGCACATCCAGGAGGGGTGAACAGTCGGTTGGGTTGGCGGAGGTGGAGGACAAGTGCTAGGTTGTGGTTGGATGGCAGGGTTAGGTGGAGTATGGGGCCCGGAGTTTTAATATTTAACAATATGCATTAAGTTTATATGGTTTATGGAGGGGCCGAGTGTAATGAAAAGGCAGGGCCCGCCTCTAATTTTTCAAAGGTTATGGGGCATTTATAATAATTTTTGTGGGGTTTAATAAAAATAAAGGGGCAGAGTTTTATTTGTATGGGGAAGGGGCTAAGGGATAGCGCACGTAACGGTCATAGGAATGTAAAGGGGCTGGGGCTTAAGAGAAAAAAGGGCTTAAGACTTATTCTTTATACAAAGGGTGGGTTTTAGATATAAAATAGGTTTTATAATAAAATTAAAAGGACGTGATTGGCCTTAACGTAGCTTTAAGCAATGTAAAAGGAAGCTTTTACATTGTTTAATGTTTTTAGAAGAAAAATGATGAATGGGGGGTTTTTATGAGGGTTTTTAGGAAGGAGGAAAAAATGGTTTTTTCAGAGAAAAAGGGCACGAATGAGAGTGAGGGTGAGGTAGTGAAATGAGGCAAATAGGCCCAATAATGAAGTCCTTTTTCAGTGAGGTAAAAATTCAGAAAGGCAAAGAGGGAGAAATTCAGTGAAGTAGTTTGACTTGGGATAATGAAGGCAGTGAGATTTCTAAAACTCACAATATTTCTCAAATTTTGTTCTTAGAAATCTAGGATCATAATTTAGTCATCTTTTGATATCAGCAAAATTATTGATGACTAACAGTGGCTCCACTTGGGGAGGGCGACTCCCTTTTGGAGGTGTCCATAACTTTTAGTTTATCAAATCTCTGAGTTTTTGCAGACCAGTGCCTTTTCCATTAGGCATATTTTTCCCTTCTTTTCACTTACTGATATTTCTTTTGAAGTGATGATCTTAATAATCTGCAACATATGATTTCTTTCAACAACATTTCTACCTACCCAACCTACTTGTCCTAACAATTTTTTCTTCTTTGAGTGCACTTGAACTGGCAAACTCTTGACATTTTTATTTTGAAAATAGAAATAAATTATCTACTTCTATCCTTATTTCTTCCAAGAGTTTAGATTAAGCTAGTGAACTCTTTTATTCTCTACCTAGACTATTTGACTCCCAAGATTAAGCTGTTTGGCAATCTTGATTCTCTAAACTATTGACATGAAATTTAAAGCATGGTTCAAATCAGGATTAGGCAGTCTGACTTACCATGGTTGTGGCATTGGAACAAGCTGCACACAAACATTATTTTGCATAGAAAGTAACTTAGAAAGATAGGGCTTTTATAATGCATCATTATCTTTCTCTTTGGTTATGTTTTGAGCATGTGGAACCAGTATCCTGTATTTCCTAATCTATCTTTCCTGATAAGTCAAGTTTGAAATAACCTTAACAATCATTGTTTTCACTAACTTATCAACATAAATTTAAAGCATGTTCAGCCTTGATTAAGCTATATGACTGAAAAAGATATCATTTTGAATCAGAAGTGGAATTTAGGATTGCACACCTTCAGTAGTATTGTTTTTTGGGCATGGGGCTATACCTCTTTTGAATATGCCCTCTCTTTCCTTTCTTTCATTGTTTTTTTGTGTTTTTCTTTTATTTTCTCATGCAATGTTTATGTACAATGAATGAAAACTTTGAAGCTAGGACCCTTAACAAAAATAGTGTTTGAGCATCCTGCCATTGACAGGACCTCCAAATAACTCTTATCCATTTAACCCTTGTAAAAAGAAAGCATGATGACCCCTAATTGAATGAATGATATAAGGCCCTTTCCACAAATTCTCAAATTTTCCATACTTACCTCTATCTTCCCTTCAAGAATCCCATTTTAAAACTATGTCTCCAACTTGGAAATTATTAACTTTGGTCCTTCTGTCAAAGATTTTCTTGATGTTGTCTTGTACTGCTTGTGTTCTTTTGTAAACCCCCTCTCTTGACTTCTGTAAATGAATGGTTTGATTCAACCTTCTATGTATGTCATTTTCTTCTGATTGCACTTCTTGGAGGAGTTTCATGACTATAACTGCCAAGGATGTTGGAAATACTGCATCCATGCGATATACTAACTGATAGGGAGACATATTGATTGATTTCTTGGTGTTTAGTCTATTAGCCCATAAATAATGAACTAGCTTACTATGCCATGATTTATGATTTTGTTCCAGCAGTCTTTTGATAATGTTGATCAAGCTTTTATTGGAGGATTCAACAAGCCCATTTCCTTGGGGATAGTAGGTTGTGGAATGCCCCGATGTGATATTGTATTTATAGCAGAAATCAACCATTCTTTTGGATCTAAAAGCAGCAAAATTGTCTGTAATGATATTTCTAGGACAACCAAATCGGGATAATATGTTGGTCTCCAGGAACTTGACAATGACTGAGTCAGTAGCATTTCTAGAAGGGATAGCCTCTATCCACTTGGTAAAATAATCAGTGGCAGTAAGGATCCACTTATGTTGGGCAGATGAGGTTGGGGGAATTTTTCCAATAAATTCTAAACTCCATTGCTGAAAAGGAGCCTCAACACTGATGGGATGCAAAGGTAAAGGTAAGAGTTTTCTTTTGCCATCAAAAATTTGGCACTTATGGCAAGTCATGACTAATTTTTTAGTATCGGGGAAAAGGGTGGGCTAGTAATATCCAACTCTAAGAATCTTGTTTGATGTGGTCTTCCAGTAAATATGGCCTCCACATTCTCCCTCATGCATCTCTTGCATGACTTTTCCTGCATCATTCTCAAGCAAACATTTAAGCAATATGCCAACAACATTCTTCCAATATAACACTCCATCTAAAATGCAATAATTTAAAGCTTTCTGTTTCAAGAATCTAACTTTAGTCTTTGATAGAGAAGGAGGAATATTAAGATAAAGAAGTACATATATCATATCAGCATACCACAAAGAATTCAAAAATATTTCTTCAATGTATGGAGCTGTGAATTCTTCTGTTTCTTCCAAAACATCAATCATATTCATGTCTAATACTTGGAAATTTGATTATGCCATGAGTTTTGCTAATACCTATCCTTTAATCAGCTTGGTAGGCATGATTTCTAATTCATACTCTAAGATAATAGCAATCCATTTTTCCCTTTTACCATCAGGGTCTTGATTCAGAATGTCTTTGACAACTGTATGTGGGACAAAAGCAATGTTATGAGAGTGTAAAATGTAGACTCAGAAATTTTTCAATGCTTTTATCAAGGCTAAGGCTTGCTTCTCCATGATGTTATATTTGATTGGAGCATCTCTTAAAGCTCTACTAAAAAATGATATTGGTTGTTCTTGCCCTATATTATTCTTTTGTAACAACACTGCAGCAATGGTGTGCTTAGATGCAAATGAAAAAATGTAGAAATCCTTGGTGAAATCAGGACTGATAAGAACTGGTGTTTGAGTGAGAGCTCGTTTCACTAGTTCAAATGACTATTTGGCTTCTAAGGTCCATTTAACTCCTGTTTCCTTTTTGAGCATATTTGTGATATTCCTCAAAAGTTCAGCAAGGTTGGGGATGAACCTTCTCAAAAAATTGATCTTACCAATGAAAGATTGCAACTCTTTGAGGTTTCTAGGATGGCTGATTTTCAATATGCCTTCAATCCTTTTGGGATCTACTTTGATTCCTTCGTCAGAGATTATGTGGCCTAGGAGCTTTCCTTCCTGGAGACCAAAGAGTGTTTTCTTTGGATTCAAAGATAAACCATATTTCCTACATTTCTCAAAAACTTTTCTTAAATGGATTAAGTTTTCTTTGTCAGTTTTGGAGTAAACAATGATGTCATCAAGGTAAATGATTATAAAATAGCCTATGTCTTCTGAAAAATCTATGTCCATGGCCCTTTGGAATGTGGCCCCTGCATTCATCAAACCAAATGGCATTTTAACATACATGAATTTACCCCAAGGTGTGGTGAAGAAGTTTTTTGTTGATCACTTGGGAGTACTAGTACTTGGTTGTAGCCTGAAAAACCATCCAAGAGTGATATTCTCTTAGATCCAACCACCTTTTGGAGTATGTGATCCATTTTAGGCAAGGGATAATTATCTTTTAGGGAGGCTTTATTTAGATTTCTAAAGTCAATTCAAAACCTAATTTCCCTGGTCTTCTTCCTAACAGATACAAGGTTGGAAACCCACTGTGAGTATCTAAGGGGAACTATGATCCTAGCATCATACATCTTTTTTATCTCTTTCTCAACTAAAGGTAATAAAACAGGGTTTATCCTTCTTAGTTTTTGTTTGAAAGGTTTATGATTTTCCTTAAGAGGAATTTTGTGTTGAATAATGCTGGTATCATATCATTTCAGATCTTTGTACCCCCATGCAAACACATCTCCAAAATCTTTGAAAAGTTCAATATATTCCTGTTTGATATGAGTAGGAAGAGTGCTGGATAACTTGATCATTTTGGGTTCATTCATGCTGCCTATATTATGTTCTTCTACATTAGTTTCTGTAGGCTCCGTCTTTGGTTTTTTAGTTACATCATTGAAGTCAAAAATTTCCTCTAATGGTGTAAGGCCCCTTGGTATTGAATCATCTTTGTATTGTAAAACCTCAAGGTCATTTTGGTCTGGATTTTCAAGTAATTCTGCCTTATAAAGATGTTCAAATTGGTTTATATCAGCAGTAGAGGACAACTCTGTTTTAGGGATTTGTTTTTTCTCAAAACAATCTTCTTTATGGCTTGAGCTAGGTGTTGGTACAAAAAAATCATTTTTAGAATGCAGAAAATTATCAATGTGTTTATCTCCCTCGAACACTTGCCAATTGTTTTCATTGTCAGGGATTGTAGGCCTATTTTTTACTTTGACAGTGAATAGTTCATTTACATGGGGTACTTGACAATTGTTCGCAGCAAAGGAAAGCTCATTTGCAAAGTTATTTTGAGCTCTAGGGATGAAAGTGAGTTCATATTTTTCAAAAAAATTCAGGAGATCTAGGGCTGCATTCCTATATTCTCTTAATATTGGGTTTTTAGTTGAATACTCCCCTTTTATTTGCCTAATAATTAGTTCTGAATCTCCTTGGATTGATATTTTCTTGGCTCCTAAGTCTTTGAGCAAATGTAGGCCAAGGAGGAGAGCTTCATATTCTGCAATGTTATTAGTGCATTGGAAATTAAGTTTGAGGGAATGTCCTTTGTTTGTATTGTGTATCCATACACCTACTCTAGAACCAGCTTTGCCACAATAGCCATCAAAACTCATGTTCCAAAGTGTTTCTATCTCATATTCATCCTCATTTTGTTGTTCAAGGCTACTAAAGTTTGAGCTACTGGGTTCTTCATTTGAGGACAGATTTGAATGTTTTGATAAGCTCAATTCTTTTTCATTTTCATTTTATTTATTTTTTTATTTCATCTTCATTGTACAAGATAAATGAATCAAGCTCTGAATGGATGGAATAAACAGGAGTTTTGTTTGGACAATCTATGTTGCTTACCATATATTTCATATGAGATTCCCTGTACAATATTCTTTTCTGGTTAAAAACTAGAATGGTAGCATAAGACATGTCCATTTGAAGGCTTCCCTGAAGTTTGGCTCCCCATGATCTGGATAGAAGCATGCCATACTTTGGGGGAATGTCAGCAACTACTATGTCCATAACTAGACCCTTAGCAGGAATTTGTGCCAGATTGACACATAAATCCTTGATCAGACCTAAACACTTGACTCTTCTTGAATCAAAGGAATACATGTCTTTGTAAGGTTTAGTAATTTCTAGGCTTAATCTCTCCATCACCACTTTTGGCATAAGGTTGTGAAAGGCACCAGAGTCTAGCATGGCATTGTGTAAGATCTTTTCATGTATGTTTAAGCTGACATAGAATGGAGGGATAGCTCCTTCTTGGTATTTTCCTTCTACTTCAAGACCAAACAACAATTCTGGTTTATCATCTGTCAAGTTTAAATTATCGGTATCATTTCCTATATTCAAATCTTTCAAAACTTGATTTTTATATACATCCTGGGTTACTAGTTTAGCTAAGGGTATGCTAATTTTAATATTGGAAATTTCTCCCTCAAGGCTGAAAGGGACTAGTATTTTTGACATATTTACATCTGATTTTTCAAACATAGTCTTTTCCGCAATTCTGATTTGCTGAGTTTTATTAATACTGTTATTTTGGACAGATTTCTCAGGGCCACTAGCAGAAGTACTAAGGAAGTTTGTGTTAACACTTTGCCGACTGGTTTTGTCCTTGTTTAAGTCAATTTTCTTAGCCATATTGTTGATAGTGTTTGTTGTCTGTTTAGGAATATTTTCTGAGGTATTCCTAACAGCAATTTATGTGTTATTATTCTTGGAGGCCCCTTGGTTCTTTTTTATCCTAAGATCATATTGTCTGTGGACCTCCATTATAGAATTTTCAAATCCCAATTGATAATCTTCGGAATCCTCATGGTTGTTTCCAGTTTGTTCTGAGGAGAAGAATCCTTGTTCTTCTTCAGTGAGAAAAGCATCACCCTCACTATTAGATCCTATCATATTTACATGATTTTCTACCAACCTTTCAGTCTCCCTTTCTTCTTCTTTATCTACATAGTTTTCTTGGAAAGGAGGCCTAATTTGTTGGTCATTATCTCTTTGTCTTTTCTGAATAGGGTCTCTTCTGAAATTTGGATTTCTATTTCTATTTTGGGAATTGACTTGGTTCTCCCTAGGAGGTACTCTATCAGTTAAGTTTATCCTTTCCATCATTCTTTCCATTACCCTCACTAAGTTATCAATTTTGGCATCAGATGATGAGGTTGATGCCATTGTTTCATCTTTGTATGTAACTCTTTTTTCTGATTTCAACCTAGCTCTTTTCTCAATTAGAATTGCTTCTACACTTATAGCTCCCCTCTACATATCTTCTAAAGTTAAGGGGTCTCTTTCTCTTAGCTGATAGGTCATGTCCGGGTCAAGGCCCTCTGAAAATTTCGCTAAAGCTAAGCCTAGTGGGGGTTTCATGTTTGGGGGAAGTGCATTGTAAACACTATTGAATCTAGTGAAATAATATTGGACACTTTCCCCAGCATTCCTTTTAAGGTTTATATATTCTGAAAGGATTTGGAGAGGGTTCTTTTTAATTTCACATTTGTTTATGAATGTTTGGTATAAAGAAGGGAGATCATTTATGCTATTAGGAGTTAAGATTTTAAACCATTGTTTGGCTTCTCCTCTTAAACTTTGGGCAAATATTCTCATCTTAATGGTCTCTTCTTCTATTTCCATGTAATCAAAGGCATCATCCATTTTATCTACATGTTGTTGAGTAGTAGTAGATTTAGTTCCACTAAAATGGGGAATTTTGGATTGGTAATCATTCAGTAAAGGAACCAGAGGTTGGGATAAGGGGGCATACCATGTTGCCATGATGGGAGTGAATGGAAGATTTACAAGAGGTGGATTTTTGGAAGGGAAAGTGGGATTAAATGGAGTGTTTTGAACAGTGGAAGTATGGATGGGTGTGGTGGAAGTACTTGGACCAGCAAACTAATTTTGAGCAGATTTGTTATGGAAAGAGTTGAAGTGATGGAGAAGCTGAAAATCAGGAGGAGTAGAAGGAGAAGCTTCTCTACTAGAACTTTGCTGCAAATCTATGGGCTCAAGGTAATTTTGCTCAATATCACTATGTGACTTGTTTCTAAATAGGTTTTTTGAATGGTACAAGTCAAAGTGAGGGTCTTTCAAGACTGAAAAGTTTTCAGGAACAGATCTTGTTCTTTGAATAGTCCTAACAGTAGTTAAATTTCTAGCTCTAGAAGTTTTCCACAAAACATTTTTTGGATCATCAACTATAGTAGGAGGATTAGGGTCTAGATGAGATCTGGTATTGATCCTATGTGAAGCCAGATTTCAAATTCAAAATTTGGAGAGGCTGAAAGTTTTAGGACTGTTTTCAGAAGGTTAACCTCTCACAGTGTTTAGTAAACTCCTAAAATATAGGACTAGGCTTCTAAACTTCTTTGGGCTGGTTTGATACAATCCTAAGGAAGTCTAAAGAGAACTAGTAAAGTAATAGGCCTACTAGAGGTTAGTGGAGTCGCCAGGTGGAAATTTTTAGTTGTTTTGAAGGTAAATGTGTATGATCCACCACTAATAATTGACAAAAAACCAATCTAGGGATGTTTTTGGGGTTTTCTGAGTTTTTTATGTAGTTCTAAGGTTTGTAAGAGTGTCCTACACCTTGTTAGACTCCGTCTTGTCAGCCCGCTGTAGTCAAATTCTCCAAAGTTCATTCCTTGTTATTCGCAGTCACTGATGTTACTGTGGTCTAGAAAGGAGTCATTTTAATTCTTGAGACCAGGGTTTTGTCTGCAGTCAGTAAGTTTTTTATTTTTATGTCATTGTCAATAATGTAAAATTGTTTCTTCTTCAAAACACTGTTTTGAAGAAGAAATCATCGAATGTATCTTTTCACCATGTAGTTTCTCAGTTGCAGATGCTGGTTCTCCTTGAGCATCCCTGCAAAAGACAGCAAAGTTATTAGTCCAAAAACTCAGAAAAGCCAAAGAGAAATATTGTATTAAATAGCCAAATGTAAAAATGCAGAAACATTATAAGAGTGGGTTATCTAACACATTTGAAAATAAATCTGATTTGATGAGATATTTATTTCATATATGAGCATGACAAACATAATCATTTGCAAGAAGTTCGCCAAGGCAGGAGTCGAAATCGTGTTTTGAAGGCCGTGAACAAGTTCTCATCGTTCTGGACAGGATTTGGAAGGCGCGAGACCCACTTGAGTGGTTGCGACCCACTTGAGGGTTGCGACCCACTTGACCGTTTCAGCCAGTGTAAAATTGAACGGGTGCGACCCACTTGAGGGGTGCGACCCACTTGAGTGGTTGCGACCCACTTCAAATACAGTGCCCAGAAATTGTTGTTTTGCACCCAGCTTTGTTTCAAATCGACTCCAGCAGCTTGCAAACAGATAAATTCACAGGGGCGATTGATAGTAGTTGAGCTGTGTTAAGAGGTTCTCAAGTTTTCAATTATGAAGGGATTCTTCGCTTCTTGCCATGGTGCCTTCTCTCTCGAGACAGTGAAATTCAAAATAAGACTAGAGAGATATGTGTTTTATTTATTGCACTCATAATCAGCAACGAGAATTAAGAATGCACTCTGCACAATTTACATGTAAAAACATGGTCATGTTGCCTGCAAGTTTGATGCTGCAATCTTACAGATCATATCTTGTACATAATGTTGATTATCTTGAAATTCTGCGCCACAAAATTAGTGCCCCACATATAAAGAAACTACGAGCACAAATCTGTTTGCGCTGTCACTGCATGATTTGACTCAGTAAATTTGTTAAATATCAAAGCTGCGGAAATTCATGTACCAGATGTCAAGCATGAAGGGTGCATGAGCCGTGGTTTCAAGGTAGGAAGATTTGCTGACCAGACTTACAAGTGCCCTCCTTGTGGCATTGCATTCAGCTGCAGTATTGCTTTGGAGTTACATCTGGTGATGTCGCACAAGGTCAAATTTTCAAAAGACAACTTGCCATATTTGACTGAGATTATTAAGCTACTTTCTGGCTCATCGAGTGATTGCTCCAAAACTGGCATAAATCTGGAATTCCTTTTGTGCTCAGTAAAATGTGAAGCCATAGATGATTTTGTTCTGCATTTATTTTCTAGTGCGTATATCAAGTCAATGGAAGGAGGGTCGGGGCCTTACAATCCACGCACGGTGGAAGAAGTCTTCAAGGATTTCAAGGGCCGAAGAGCCGGAATGATTAAGGCCCTCACCAATGATGTGGAAGAGTTTTACCAACAATGTGATCCGGAGAAAGAGAATTTGTGTCTTTATGGGTTGCCAAATGAGTCATGGGAAGTTAATCTTCCGGCTGAAGAGGTACCACCAGAACTTACTGAGCCAGCTCTGGGAATTAACTTTGCGCGGGACGGAATGCCAGAAAAAAGATTGGTTGTCTTTGATTGCTGTTCATAGTGATGCGTAGCTGCTGGCTGTTTCGCTCTACTTTGGTGCAAGATTTGGGTTCGATAAGAATGAAAGGAAGAGACTTTTTATCATGATCAATGAACTTCCAACTATTTTTGAGGTTGTTACCGGAGCTGCAAAAAAGCAATCGAAAGAAAAAAACTACTGTAACCAACAACAGTAGCAGCAAGAACAAGTCTGGTATAAAGTCACGAGCATCTGAATCTCAAACAAAGCCATTAAAGTTATTACCACCACCTAAAGATGAGGATGATACGTTGGATGAAGAGGAAGACGATGAGCATGGTGACACACTTTGTGGAGCTAGTAATGACAATTATGCCTCTGATGAGTTTTGGATCTGTTGTGTGAGAAATGGTTCCATGGCAAGTGTGTTAAGGTTACTCCTGCGAGAGCTAAACACATTAAGCATTATAAATGTCCAACTTGCAGCAGCAACAAAAGGTCCCGAGTTTAATGGATGTCCGAGGGGATCTTTAATTCAACTTAACAGGTGGAAAATTGGCAGTGCTATTCAAATGAAGCCAAATACCATATTTCTTGGGTGGTATAACGGTGAATGGAAGCAAAGAAAAATTCCAAAAGCCAAACTTAAAACAAAGATATTTACAACAGAAGAATAGGATTCGATTCCTATTTAAAGACTTCAGTTAACGATTTCCCAGGTTTTCCACTCCCAGCGTTTGTCTTTTAATAGGTCATCAAAGCGTTTCAAAGGGAGCGATGTTCTATCTTCAGAACAACTAATTGGCTTTCCAGCCTTGTTTGTAAAATGATAATTAGACCATTCCTTATTTGGGTCGATTTGTTATCCCACCTATAGGTGTATATATTGTATTGAAAATCATTCGTAAAGGAGAGAATTCTGAAAGCTGTGTGGAGGAAAAAGACAGAGCTACATTGTACAGTTTTGACAGAGAAACTAATTGAATGGTACAGCTCTGTTTCATAAGATTCTTGTGGCGTAAAATTTAGGAAATGTTTCTTCTTTGTCTTCATATGTGTCTTGTTATGTTTACATTTCACCTATAATCATTTCTTAATGAATGATTTTAAGTGAGAAAGGCATAATTCAGTTTGCTGCTCTGCCCTGGAGGAGCTTTCATGTTCTGTGCAATTTCATCTGTTTGATAAGGATTCATCACATATGCCCTTGTCAACTTCTTAGCAGTCTTGCCACTCCATTTAATTTCAACTTGGAATTGTTAAGTTTCACTCCTATCTCGCCTTATGGAATAATCTGTGCCTTTGATTAGATCTTTTCTCATGCTGTTCTTGATCCCACGCTGCCCAGAAAAACCCAATCATTTATCAAAAAACCTCATCCATATCTATTTACTAGCCTAAAATCAATATCAGTGTTTCATTTAGGTCATCTCAGCCCATTTGAAGATCCTTTGCCGAGATAGACCCGGAGAGAACCCTCTCCTGTCCTCGTAGGGCTAGCTACGAGGTTGAGCGTGGTTTGATGTAGCCTTGAGTTTTACCTTATTTCAGCCTAAGGTTGATTTGAGCGCTAACATAGTGGCGACCATGCGGGGGAGGAAGATGGTTTCTTGTTGATTGTTTGATGTGACGATCGACTTGTTCTCAAATTTGCCCCAGTGCAGGAAATCAAGTTGCAGATCTGATGCTGATGGTGGACAGCAGTCGGACACATATGAAGGCTGAAACTTTCACCTAGCGACTCCAGCTCGATCCAGAGATTCCAGTGCTCGCTGATTCATTCATGCAATGGTAGGGTATGTGGCAAACCCTGCACTGTGTGTAGCTGTAAAAGAAGTAAGAAATCAGTTAGCAGATTTTGAAATTAATGAAGAATTTTTCAGTGGCTTGCTTCAATGTTTGAAATCTCCGAAGTTTTCTCTTGAAGCTAAAACTGGTGTCTGTGAGTTAGTTGTTGAAAGAGTTGAGCAGGAGATTCAGTGTTTAAATGATCAGATCCAATCTTACGATTTCTGAGATCCCAAAAAGTTCTTGGAAACTCTTCCTCCTTCAAAACAAGACACATTAGAGCTGCCTACAGATGTTTGCATTGACAGTGTACAGCTGGAGGTATGTGTTGCAGAGTTGGGGCAGCAAACAGAGTCTGGCTTTTCTGATCCTATTGCAGCATACATGGAAATGTTTCTCAGTTTGACTGATAGGTCAAGCTGTCTTATACATAGCCGGATTCATTACGTGCATGCAGGGCTGCCAGCAATTGCATCTGTGATCTGGTTGAAGCACTCTCAAGCAGCGTTCTTCTCAGATTTACTTGAATGGTTGATCTGGCATTACAGTATTACCTGATCTATTGTTTTTACAGCAGATCAGGGTAGATTTTGTAAATAAATAAGCAGCCAAAGGGCAGCATCTTGTTCCAGTTTCATTGCAACTTTGGTTTGAAGTTTTTTAAGCCAGTTTTTCAAATCATTTCGGTCAGTTTTTCGGTTAATAAGATAAGCATGACTCCATTGCCCAATGGACGGAGGCACTGTCTGCTCTCCCAAAGCTCTGCGGTTCTTGGTACCTCCAAGAAGCGGCAGCTGCCATCCCCATTGGAGCCAATGTTAGACTCCGTCTTGTCAGCCTGCTGTAGTCAAATTCTCCAAAGTTCATTCCTTGTTATTCGCAGTCACTGATGTTACTGTGGTCCAGAAAGGAGTCATTTTAATTCTTGAGACCAGGGTTTTGTCTGCAGTCAGTAAGTTTTTTATTTTTATGTCATTGTCAATAATGTAAAATTGTTTCTTCTTCAAAACACTGTTTTGAAGAAGAAATCATCGAATGTATCTTTTCACCATGTAGTTTCTCAGTTGCAGATGCTGGTTCTCCTTGAGCATCTGCAAAAGGCTTGACAAAGTTATCGGTCAAAAACTTCCGGAAAAGCCAAAGAAATATTGTATTAAATAGCCAAATGTAAAAATGCAGAAACATTATAAGAGTGGGTTGTCTAACACATTTGAAAAGCAATCTGATTTTATGAGATATTTATTTCATATATGAGCATGACAAACATAATCATTTGCAAGAAGTTCGCCAAGGCAGGAGTCGAAATCGTGTTTTGAAGGCCGTGGACAAGTTCTCATCGTTCTGGACAGGATTTGGAAGGCGCAAGACCCACTTGAGTGGTTGCGACCCACTTGAGGGTTGCGACCCACTTGACCGTTTCAGCCAGTGTAAAATTGAACGGGTGCGACCCACTTGAGCGGTTGCGACCCACTTCAAATACAGTGCCCAGAAATTGTTGTTTTGCGCCCAGCTTTGTTTCAAATCGACTCCAGCAGCTTGCAAACAGATAAATTCACAGGGGCGATTGATAGTAGTTGAGATGTGTTAAGAGGTTCTCAAGTTGTCAATTATGAAGGGATTCTTCGCTTCTTGCCATGGTGCCTTCTCTCTCGAGACAGTGAAATTCAAAATAAGACTAGAGAGATATGTGTTTTATTTATTGCACTCATAATCAGCAACGAGAATTACGAATGCACTCTGCACAATTTACATGTAAAAACATGGTCATGTTGCCTACAAGTTTGATGCTGCAATCTTACAGATCATATCTTGTACATAATGTTGATTATCTTGAAATTCTGCGCCACAAAATTAGTGCCCCACATATAAAGAAACTACGAGCACAAATCCGTTTGCACTGTCACTGCATGATTTGACTCAGTAAATTTGTTAAATATCAAAGCTGCGGAAATTCATGTACCAGATGTCAAGCATGATGGGTGCATGAGCCGTGGTTTCAAGGTAGGAAGATTTGCTGACCAGACTTACAAGTGCCCTCCTTGTGGCATTGCATTCAGCTGCAGTATTGCTTTGGAGTTACATCTGGTGATGTCGCACAAGGTCACATTTTCAAAAGACAACTTGCCATATTTGACTGGGATTATTAAGCTACTTTCTGGCTCATCGAGTGATTGCTCCAAAACTGGCATAAATCTGGAATGCCTTTTGTGCTCAGTAAAATGTGAAGCCATAGATGATTTTGTTCTGCATTTATTTTCTAGTGCGTATATCAAGTCAATGGAAGGAGGTCGGGGCCTTACAATCCACGCACGGTGGAAGAAGTCTTCAAGGATTTCAAAGAGTAGAAGAAGCTAGGAATGATTAAGGCCCTCACCAATGATGTGGAAAATTTTTACCAACAATGTGATCCGGAGAAAGAGAATTTGTGTCTTTATGGGTTGCCAAATGAGTCATGGGAAGTTAATCTTCCGGCTGAAGAGGTACCACCAGAACTTACTGAGCCAGCTCTGGGAATTAACTTTGCGTGGGACGGAATGCAAGAAAAAGATTGGTTGTCTTTGATTGTTGTTCATAGTGATGTGTAGCTGCTGGCTGTTTCGTTCTACTTTGGTGCAAGATTTGGGTTCGATAAGAATGAAAGGAAGAGACTTTTTATCATGATCAATGAACTTCCAACTATTTTTGAGGTTGTTACCGGAGCTGCAAAAAAGCAATCGAAAGAAAAAAACTACTGTAACCAACAACAGTAGCAGCAAGAACAAGTCTGGTATAAAGTCACGAGCATCTGAATCTCAAACAAAGCCATTAAAGTTATTACCACCACCTAAAGATGAGGATGATACGTTGGATGAAGAGGAAGACGATGAGCATGGTGACACACTTTGTGGAGCTTGTGGTGACAATTATGCCTCTGATGAGTTTTGGATCTGTTGTGATATGTGTGAGAAATGGTTCCATGGAAAATGTGTTAAGATTACTCCTGCGAGAGTTGAACACATTAAGCATTATAAATGTCCAACTTGCAGCAGCAACAAAAGGCCCCGAGTTTAATGGATGTCCGAGGGGTCTTTAATTCAACTTAACAGGTGGAAAATTGGCAGCGCTATTCAAATGAAGCCAAATACCATATTTCTTGGGTGGTATAACGGTGAATGGAAGCAAAGAAAAAGTCCAAAAGCCAAACTTAAAACAAAGATATTTACAACAGAAGAATAGGATTCGATTCCTATTTAAAGACTTCAGTTAACGATTTTACAGGATCTGCCACTCCAGCGTTTGTCTTTTAATAGGTCATCAAAGCGTTTCAAAGGGAGCGATGCTCTATCTTCAGAACATCTGATTGGCTTTCCAGCCTTGTTTGTTAATAATAATTAAAACCATCCCTTATTTTGGTTGATTGGTTTTATTAGAGTTAAGCCTATTTAATGTATTGAATAATCATTTGTAACAGAGGGGGGAGAGTTCTGAGCGGTGCGTGGAGGAAAAGACAGAGCTACATTATACAGTTTTGACAGAGAAACTAATTGAATGGTACAGCTCTGTTTCATCAGATTCTTGTGGCGTAAAGTTTAGCAAATGTTTCCTCTACTGTTTCATATGTAATCTCGTAATGTTTTTTCATTTCATTCATAATCGGTTCACTGAATGCTTTTGCAGTAAGATAGGCAGAATCCATTTTATTTGCTCTGCCTTGGAGGAGCGTCAGTATTTGTGTAATTTTCTTCTGTTTGATAAGGATTCATCACACATGCCCTTGTCAACTTCTTAGCAGGCTTGACATTCCGTTTAATTTCAATTTAATTGTTAAAATTCACGTCTATCTCGCCTTATGGAATAATCTGCGCCTTTGATTAGTTCTTTGTTCATGCTGTTCTTGATCCCACATAGCCCAGAAACCCATCATTCATCAAAACCATTTTCTATCAATTTACTAGCCTAAAATCAATATCAGTGTTTCATTTAGGTCATCTCAGATCCTATTGGACATCTTTCACTGAGTTTGACCCGGAGAGAGCCCTCTCTTGTCCTCGTAGGGCTAGATACGAGGCTGAGCTTGGTTTGATGTTGCCTCGATTTTTTCCTTCTTCAGCCTGTGGCAGATTCGAGCGCTAACATAGTGGCGACCATACTGGGGAAGATGGTTTGCTGTTGATGTGACAGTCGACTTGTAGATTTTCTTGCCCCAGTGTAGGAAATCAAGTTGCAGATCTGATGCTGATGGTGGACAGCAGTCGGACACATATGAAGGCTGAAACTTTCGCCTGGCGACTCCAGCTCGATCCAGAGATTCCAGTGCCCGCTGATTCATTCATGCAATGGTAGGGTATGTGGCAAACCCTGCAATTTGTGAAGCTGTAAAAGAGGTTAGAAATTGGTTAGCAGATATTGAAATTAATGATGAAGGATTTTTCATTGCTATGTTTCACTGTTTGAAATCTCCAAAGTTCCCTCTTGAAGCTAAAACTGGTTGCTGTGAGTTAGTTGTTGAAAGAATTGAGAAGGAGATTTAGTGTTTTAATGAGCAGATCCAGTCATACGATTTCCGAGATCCCAAAAAGTTCTTGGAAACTCTTCCTCCTTCAAAACAAGAAATAATAGAGCTGCCTACAGATGTTTGCATTGACAGTGTGCAGCTGGAGGTATGTATTGCAGAGTTGGGGCAGCAAACAGAGTCTGGCTTTTCTGATCCTATTGTAGCATACATGGAAATGTTTTTCAGTTTGACTGATAGATCAAGCTGTCTTATACATAGCCAGATTCATTATGTGCATGAAAGGCTACCAGCAATTGCATCTGTGATCTGGTTGAAGCACTCTCAAGCAGCGTTCTTCTTAGATTTACTTGAATGGTTGATCTGGCATTTCAGTATTACCTGATCTATTGTTTTTACAGCAGAGTAGGGTAGATTTTGTAAATAAATAAGCAGCCAAAGGGCAGCATCTTGTTCCAGTTTTATTGCAACTTTAGTTTGAAGTTTGTTAAGCCAGTTTTTTAGTTATTTCAGTCTTGAGATCGCATCAGTTTGAGTTCAGTTTCAATTTAAAAATTGGGTCAAGAGTCATGTCGATTTGTTGAAATAATGGATTCCATAGCCCAATGGATGGAGGCACTGTCTGCTCTCCCAAAGCTCTGCGGTTCTTGGCACCTCCAGGAAACGGCAGCTGCCATCCCCATTGGAGCCAATGTTAGACTCCGTCTTGTCTGACTGCTGCAATCAAATTCACCAAGGTTCATTTTCTTATTTGTGTCATTAAAGAGTAATTTTAATTGAGTTCAAAAATAGAATTCTTAATTCTATAGGCTAGAGGAAGCTTCAGTAAGTCTTCATTTCAGGAATGTCATCGTAAATAAGGCGAGATTGATTCTTCTTCAAAACCCTGTTTTGAAGAAGAAATCATCAAATATGTTTTTATGATGAATATGTAATTTGTCAAAATGCTGCAAATTCTCCAGCATCTTGCAAACAGATAAATTCACAGGGGCGATTGATAGTAGTTGAGCTGTGTTAAGAGGTTCTCAAGTTGTCAATTATGAAGGGATTCTTCGCTTCTTGCCATGGTGCCTTCTCTCTCGAGACAGTGAAATTCAAAATAAAACTAGAGAGATATGTGTTTTATTTATTGCACTCATAATCAGCAACGGGAATTAAGAATGCACTCTACACAGTTTACATGTAAAAAACATGGTCATGTTGCCTACAAGTTTGATGCTGCAATCTTACAGATCATATCTTGTACATAATGTTGATCATCTTGAAATTCTGCGCCACAAAATTAGTGCCCCACATATAAAGAAACTACGAGCACAAATCCGTTTGCGCTGTCACTGCATGATTTGACTCAGTAAATTTGTTAAATATCAAGGCTGCGGAAATTCATGTACCAGATGTCAAGCATGAAGCAGGCATGAGCCGTGGTTTCAAGGTAACAAGATTTGCTGACCAGACTTACAAGTGCCCTCCTTGTGGCATTGCGCTCTGCTGCAGTATTGCTTTGGAATTACATCTGGTGATGTCGCACAAGGTCACATTTTCAAAAGACAACTTGCCAGATTTGACTGGGATTATTAAGTTACTTTCTGGCTCATCGAGTGATTGCTCCAACAGTAAAATGTGAAGCCATAGATGATTTTGTTCTGCATTTATTTTCTAGTGCGTATATCAAGTCAATGGAAGGAGGGTCGGGGCCTTACAATCCACGCACGGTGGAAGAAGTCTTCAAGGATTTCAAGGGCTGAAAAGCCGGAATGATTAAGGCCCTCACCAATGATGTGGAAGAGTTTTAACAACAATGTGATCCGGAGAAAGAGAACTTGTGTCTTTATGGGTTGCCAAATGAGTCATGGGAAGTTAATCTTCCGGCTAAAGAGGTACCACCAGAGCTTCCTGAGCCAGCTCTGGGAATTAACTTTGCGCAGGACAGAATGCAAGAAAAAGATTGGTTGTCTTTGGTTGCTGTTCATAGTGATGCGTGGCTGCTGGCTGTTTCGTTCTACTTTGGTGCAAGATATGGGTTCGATAAGAATGAAAGGAAGAGACTTTTTATCATGATCAAAGAACTTCCAAATATTTTTGAGGTTGTTACCGGAGCTGCAAAAAAGCAATCGAAAGAAAAAAAACTACCGTAACCAACAACAGTAGCAGCAAGAACAAGTCTGGTATAAAGCCACGAGCATCTGAATCTCAAGCAAAGCCATTAAAGTTATTACCACCACCTAAAGATGAGGATGATACGTTGGATGAAGAGGAAGACGATGAGCATGGTGACACACTTTGTGGAGCTTGTGGTGACAATTATGCCTCTGATGAGTTTTGGATCTGTTGTGATATATGTGAGAAATGGTTCCATGGAAAGTATGTTAAGATTACTCTTGCGAGAACTGAACACATTAAGCATTATAAATGTCCAACTTGCAGCAGTAACAAAAGGCCCCGAGTTTAATGGATGTCCGAGGGGATCTTTAATTCAACTTAACAGGTGGAAAATTGGCAACGCTATTCAAACGGAGCCAAAATACCATTTTTCTTGGGTGGTTTAATGCTGAAAGGAAGCAAAGGAGAAGTCAAAAGCCAAATTAAATGCAGAATACCAACCTTAGCAGAAAAAAGGGACAGATTTCTTACATTTGTCTTCAGTTACGGTTTCAAAGGAGTTACACCTACAGATTTCCGCCCCTTCATTGGTACATCAATAGATTTGGGCAAAAAAATGTAACGTGGCAGTCAAGAATCGAAATGCTAATTTGAAATGAAGATTTTCATCACAGAAATAGGATTCGATCTCCCATTAAAGACTTCAGATCTGCGCTCCCAATATTTGGTCATCAGAAGATTTCAAGGGAAACATGGGTTTTTTTTTAGAACAGAAGAATAGTTTTTTCTATTTTTGCAATTTCAATTAAAACAAATTCCTTGTCTTGGGGTCGATTTGTTTTCCCCTAGCAGGATTTTATTTATACATTGTAAATCAATTGTAAGGAGAGAGGGCTGAGAGCTAGTGTAGGAGAAAAACAGAGCTTTTATTGTACAGTTTGACAGAGATTTTAATGGAGAAATACAACTCTGTTTCCTGAGATTCTTGTGGCTTGAAATTTAGCAAATGTTTTTCCTTTTGTTTCATATGTCATCGTTATGTTCACAGTTCATTAATCGCCATTTCAATATTGAATGTTTCTAAGTGAGAAGGGCAGAATTCAGCTTGCTGCTCTGCCCTGGAGAAGCTTTCATGTTTCGTGTAATTTCTTCTGTTTGATAAGGATTCAATTATTGCCCTTGTCAACCTCGCAGCGGTCTTTCACTCCATATAATTCCAATTTGATTGTTAAACTTCACGCTTATCTTGCCTCAGGAGATAATATGCATTTTTCATTTGATCTCTTCTCTCACTGTTTCTTGATCCCACACAGCCCAGAAAACCCCATTATTTATTAAAAAAAAAACCCCTTTCTATCAATTTACTAGCCTAAAATTAGTTTTCTTTATCGGTCATCTCAGCCCCTTTGAAAATTTTCCGCCGAGATAGACCCGGAGAGAGCCCTCTCCTGTCCTCGTAGGGCTAGCTACGAGGCTAAGGTTGGTTTGATGTTGCCTCGAGTTTGCCTTTTTCAGCCTAAGGCATATTCGAGCGCTAACATAGTGGCGACCATACTGGGGAGATGGTTTGCTGTTGAATGTGACATTCGACTTGTAGATTGTCTTGCCCCAGTGCAGAAAATCAAGTTGCAGATCTGATGCTGATGGTGGACAGCAGTCAGACACATATGAAGGCTGAAACTTTCACCCGGCGACTCCAGCTCGATCCAGAGATTCCAGTGCCCGCTGATTCATTCATGCAATGGTAGGGTATGTGGCAAACCCTGCACTGTGTGAAGCTGTAAAAGAGGTTAGAGATCAGTTAGCAGATTTTGAAATTAATGAAGATTTTTTCAGTGCCTTGCTTCAATGTTTGAAATCTCCGAAGTTTTCTCTTGAAGCTAAAAATGGTGTCTGTGAGTTAGTTGTTGAAATAATTAAGAAGGAGATTCAGTGTTTAAATGATCAGATTCAGTCATATGATTTCCGAGATCCCAGAATGTTCTTGGAAACTCTTCCTCCTTCAAAACAAGAAACAATAGAGTTGCCTACAGATGTTTGCATTGACAGTGTGCAGCTGGAGGTATGTATTGCAGAGTTGGGGCAGCAAACGGAGTCTGGATTTCGCGATCCTATTGCAGCATACATGGAAATGTTTTTCAATTTGACTGATAGATCAAGCTGTCTTTTACATAACCAGGCTCATTATGTGCATGAAGGGCTGCCAGCAATTGCATCTGTGATCTGGTTGAAGCATTCTCAAGCGGCATCATTCTCAGGTTTACTTGAATGGTTGATCTGGAATTTCAGTATTACCTGATCTATTGTTTTTACAGCAGAGTAGGGTAGATTTTGTAAATAAATAAGCAGCCAAAGGGCAGCATCTTGTTCCAGTTTCATTGCAGCTTTAGTTTGAAGTTTGTTAAGCCAGTTTTACAGTTATTTCAGTTTTCAGATCAAATCAGTTTGAGTTCAGTTTCAGTTTCGAAATTTAGTCATTAGTCTTTTGTCAAATAATGGATTCTATCGCCCAATGGACGGAGGCACTGTCTGCTCTCCCAAAGATCTGCAGGTTCTTGGCAGCTCCAAGAAGCGGCAGCTGCCATCCCCATTGGAGCCAATGTTAGACTCCGTCTTGTCAGTCTGCTGCAATCAAATTCACCAAGGTTCATTTCTCTTTATTTGCAGTCATTAAAGAGTAATTCTGGAGTTCAGGGTTTAGTCTTCAGAAGTAGGCTAGAGGAAGGTTCAGTAAGTCTTCATTTCAGGAATGTCATCGTAAATAAGGCGAGATTGATTCTTCTTCAAAACTCTGTTTTGAAGAAGAAGTCATCAAATATGTTTTTATGATGAATATGTAATTTGTCAAAATGCTGCAAATTCTCTAAACTTCGTAAAATGGGTGAGAAAGGAGATAAATTCACAGGGGCGATTGATAGTAGTTGAGCCGTGTTAAGAGGTTCTCAAGTTTTCATCATGAAGGGATTCTTCAGCTTCAGTTATGGTATTTCTCCGAGACAAAGGAAATTGAAAATAAAACTAGAGATATGTGTTTTATATTCTAATTATAATTTCGCAACGGAATTAAGAAAAAGGCACTTACGTTTACATGTAAAAAACATGGGCCATGTTGCCTACAAGTTTGATGTCAAGAACTACGTTCACATCTTGTACATAATGTTGATCATCTTTGAAATTTGCCACAAAATTAGTGCTAAGTGCTCCACATATAAAGAAACTACGCAGCACAACCGTTTGCGCTGTCACTGCATGATTTGACTCAGTAAATTTGTTAAATATCAAAGCTGCGAAAATTCATGTACCAGATGTCAAGCATGAAGCAGGCATGAGCCGTGGTTTCAAGGTAACAAGATTTGCTGACCAGACTTACAAGTGCCCTCCTTGTGGCATTGCGCTCTGCTGCAGTATTGCTTTGGAGTTACAACTGGTGATGTCGCACAAGGTCACATTTTCAAAAGACAACTTGCCAGATTTGACTGGGATTATTAAGCTACTTTCTGGCTCATCGAGTGATTGCTCCAAAGCTGGCATAAATCTGGAATGCCTTTTGTGCTCAGTAAAATGTGAAGCCATAGATGATTTTGTTCTGCATTTATTTTCTAGTGCGTATATCAAGTCAATGGAAGGAGGGTCGGGGCCTTACAATCCACGCACGGTGGAAGAAGTCTTCAAGGATTTCAAGGGCCGAAGAGCCGGAATGATTAAGGCCCTCACCAATGATGTGGAAGAGTTTTACCAACAATGTGATCCGGAGAAAGAGAACTTGTGTCTTTATGGGTTTCCAAATGAGTCATGGGAAGTTAATCTTCCGGTTGAAGAGGTACCACCAGAGCTTCCTGAGTCATCTCTGGGAATTAACTTTGCGCAGGACGGAATGCAAGAAAAAGATTGGTTGTCTTTGGTTGCTGTTCATAGTGATGCGTGGCTGCTGGATGTTTCGTTCTACTTTGGTGCAAGATTTGGGTTCGATAAGAATGAAAGGAAGAGACTTTTTATCATGATCAATGAACTTCCAACTATTTTTGAAATTGTTACCGGAGCTGCAAAAAAGCAATCGAAAGAAAAAACTACCGTAGCAACAAGAACAAGTCTGGTATAAAGCCACGAGCATCTGAATCTCAAGCAAAGCCATTAAAGTTATTACCACCACCTGAAGATGAGGATGATACGTTGGATGAAGAGGAAGACGATGAGCATGGTGACACACTTTGTGGAGCTTGTGGTGACAATTATGCCTCTAATGAGTTTTGGATCTGTTGTGATATGTGTGAGAAATGGTTCCATGGCAAGTATGTTAAGATTACTCCTGCGAGAACTGAACACATTAAGCATTATAAAAGTCCAACTTGCAGCAGCAACAAAAGGCCCCGAGTTTAATGGATGTCCGAGGGGATCTTTAATTCAACTTAACAGGTGGAAAATTGGCAGCGCTATTCAAACGGAGCCAAAATACCATTTTTTGGGTGGTATAATGCTGAAAGGAAGCAAAGGAGAAGTCAAAAGCCAAATTAAATGCAGAATACCAACCTTAGCAGAAAAAAGGGACAGATTTCTTACATTTGTCTTCAGTTACGGTTTCAAAGGAGTTACACCTACAGATTTCCGCCCCTTCATTGGTACATCAATAGATTTGGGAAAAAAAAAAAAAAAAAATGTAACGTGGCAGTCAGGAATCGAAATGCTAATTTGAAATGAAGATTTTCATCACAGCCATAGGATTCGATCTCCCATTAAAGACTCCAGATCTGCGCTCCCAATATTTGGTCATCAGAAGATTTCAAGGGAAACATGGGTTTGTTTTTAGAACAGAAGAATAGTTTTTTCTATTTTTGCAATTTCAATTAAAACAAATTCCTTGTCTTGGGGTCGATTTGTTTTCCCCTAGCAGGGTTTTATTTATAGATTGTAAATCAATTGGAGAAGGGGAGAGAGTTCTGAGAGCTGGTGTAGGAGAGAACAGAGCTTTTATTGTACAGTTTGACAGAGATTTTAATGGAGAAATACAGCTCTGTTTCCTGAGATTCTTGTGGCTTGAAATTTAGCAAGTGTTTTTCCTTTTGTTTCATATGTCATCGTTATGTTCACAGTTCATTAATCTCCATTTCAATATTGAATGTTTCTAAGTGAGAAGGGCAGAATTCAGCTTGTTGCTCTGCCCTGGAGAAGCTTTCATGTTTTGTGTAATTTCTTCTGTTGATAAGGATTCAATTATTGCCCTTGTCAACCTCGCAGCGGTCTTTCACTCCATATAACTCTAATTTGATTGTTAAACTTCATGCTTACCTTGCCTCAGGAGATAATCTGTGTTTTTCATTTGATCTCTGCTCTTGCTGTCTTTGCCCCACACAGCCCAGAAAACCCCATCATTTATTAAAAACCTCATCCATATCAATTTACTAGCCTAAAATTAATATCAGTGTTTCATTTAGGTCATCTCAGATCCTATTGGACATCTTTCACTGAGTTTGACCTGGAGAGAGCCCTCTCCTGTCCTCGTAGGGCTAGCTACGAGGCTAAGCTTGGTTTGATGTTGCCTCGAGTTTTGCTTTCTTCATCCTGTGGCAGATTCGAGTGCTAACAGAAATATTGAGCAGGTACCTGATGTTATAGTAGCTTCAGCATGTGTTTCCAATAGAGATCTCAAAGTTTCTGCCTCACAGAGAAGTGGACTTCTCCATTCAGTTGGTATCAAAATTAGCACCAGGATCAAAGGCACCATACTGGATGATCAATACAGAGTTAGTAGAGATGAAGTTTTAGTTGAAGGAAATTCTTGACAAGGGATACATTGGGCCAAGTGTATCACTGTGGGGTGCATTAAGTTATGCATTGATTATAGGAATTTGAACAAGGTGACCATCAAGAACCAATATATATTTATGAGGATTGGTGACTTGTTCAATCAACTAAATGGAGTAGTAGTGTTCTTCAATATTGATTTGAGATATGGATATCATCTGGTATGCATCAAGGGAGAGGACATGTACAATACAACTTTCCAGACCAGGTATGGGAATTATGAGTTTGTTGTAGTTTCATTTGGCTTGAATAATGCTCCATCTACCTTTGTGTGCTTGATTAATAGTGTGTTGTGTCCTTATCTAGACAAGTTTGTTATTGTATTCATTGATGGCATCTTGATATATTCTAAGAACGAGGAAGAAAATCTCAAGCATTTAGCAGCAGTGTTGAGATTAATAAGAGAGCATCAGTTGAATGTTAATTTTAGTAAATGTAGTTCCTTTCATACAAAGTTACATTACTTGGGACATGTGGTCTCCAAGGAAGGCATAGCAGTGGATCTAGAAAAGATAGGGGCTATCATGGAGTGGGAAGCTCCTAGAAATGTGGATGAGGTAAGATCATTCATGGGACTAGCAAGTTACTATAGGAGGTTCACCATGGACTTCTTTTGGATTTCATATCCTATTACGTCACTGCAAAGGAAAGGTAAGAAATTTGAATGGGCAGAGGAATGTGTAACAAGTTTTGGACAATTGAAGTAGTTGTTGACAAATTCTCCAGTGTTAAAGATTGTAGATCCGGACAAAGAGTTTATAGTGTGTAAAGATGCTTGCAAGGGAGGGCTTGGTGGATTTATTATGTAGGATGGAAAGGTAGTATGCTATGAGTTGCGAAAATTGAATGAGCACGAGCAAAACTATCTGAAACGTGATCTTAAGTTGGAAAAATCATTCATGCATTGAATATGTGGAGGCACTGATTTCTTGGCAGGAGGTTTTTACTAATGAGTGATCACAGTGGGTTGACGTACTTGTTTGACCAACCGAATTTGAATTCTAAAAATGATAGATGGTTGACCATGATTAGTGAGTTCAATTTTGAGATCGGGTACATCTATGGTAAAGAGAACAAGTTTTTGGATACTCTTAGCAGGAGGATACAGGTAAATCACATTGAAAATATGAGTTCTTATGGGACAGACTTATAGGATAAAATCTTACTGGAAGTTTACCAGGCTAACAGGTATATAGAGCTTAATCATAGGTTGTAGCAGAGTACGGGTACAGGTATAGGTAGCAGTATAGGTACAGTTACAGGTAGTGGTATAACTGCATAGGATGTGGACTAACATCTCTCAGTAGATGGCTTGATCATATTTAGGGGAGGGATATATGTGCCAGAGATTAGTGAGCCCATGAATATTATCTTGAGGGAGTTTCATGTGAAACCGTATTCAGGTCACCCTAGATACCAAAAGACATTGAGAGCAGTAAAGAAGTTCTACTATTGGCTGAATTTGAAGAAGGATGTGGTAGATTATGTGGCTAGATGTTTGGACTGTCAGTAGGTAAAGTTAGAGTGTAGACATCCAGGTAGATTACTACAACCGATTCCGATTCCAAAGTGGAAATTGGAGGTCATTTCCATGGACTTCATTACATGTTTTTTTAGGACATCTAAACAACATGATTCCATCATGGTTGTGGTGGACAAGTTGACTAAGGTATCACACTTCATTCCAGTGAAGACTGTGTATTCAGCTAGTGATGTGGCACAATTTTTCATCTGAGATGTGGTCAAATTACATGGTGTTCCAAAGAATATTTTTTCAGACAGGGATGCAAAGTTCACTTCCAAGTTTTGGAAGGAGTTGTTTGTAGGTTTAGGTATAGAGTTGGTCTTTAGCACCACTTATCATCTGTAGACATATGGGCATATAGAGAGGGTCAATAGGATATTGTAGGACATGTTGAGGATGTATATGATGCATCAGCACGGGAGATGGGAGGAGTACCTTCTGTTGGTTGAGTTTTCTTACAACAATGGTTAGCAGTAGTCATTGATGATGAGTCCAGTTGAGGTATCATATGGGCGGAATTGTAATACTCCCATAAGTTGGAGTAATCCAGTGAAAAGGGTATTGATTGGACCAAACAAGTTAGAAGAAATGGAATAGGAAATTTAGTTAATCAAGAAGAATTTAAAGGCAGCACAAGACAGACAAAAAATCTATACATATAGAAATAGGTTGTTTATTGTTATTCCGGTTGGGGAACAGGTGTACTTGTCCGTCAAGCCCAAGAATAGCTCCTTGTGGATTGGATCGTCTGCCAAGTTGGCACCTCAGTTTTGTGGACCTTTCAAAATTCTTAAAATAATTGGACCAGTAACCTATCGACTTGAATTGGCTCCAATAGTGAAATTTCATGACATTTTCCATGTATCATTTCTTAAGAAGTATGTTAAATATGTTGATCATGTGATTGACTGGTATGTATTGCAAGTGGATCCATATGGATAATTTCATCTAGAACCCCAGTGTATATTGTATAGAAAGGTTCTCATGCTCTATAACTGAGCAATCGAGTAGGTTAAAGTGCAGTGGAAGCACTTTGGGCCCAATGGAGCTACAAGGGAGATGTCAAATCAGATGTGTGCTATGTATCCTTCTCTATTTGTTGGTTGAACAAATGTCCTTGATATATGTTTTGGTATATGCTATGGTATATGTACATATGTATATGGATGTAAATACCACCATGAGATGTTTTATAAGCTCCAATAAGCGGTATCAGTGACATGTCATTATGGTTGTCATGTTGTTATGTTGTCATGATGGTTTTCTTATCAACAGGTTGATCATTGTAAATATTGTAAAGAGATAAGTTATAAATCTCCATGGGTAGTGTGTTTTTCTTTCAGCAGTCTTATTGTTTGTAGGTATCGTTGAACACTGAGGATGGTGTTCCCCCAAGGAGGAGGGTTCTATAATAGCCCTGGTTAAAATTCCATGTAATAAAAATTAATAAAGGAAAAATAATAACCACAGTTATGGGACACTTATTCTAATCTGAATTTTTGGAAAAACATCCTATTGTGGGTGTTTATTTGGTTTAGTATGCATAATAAAATTTTCAAAGGAAATGGCAAAGTATTTGGAAAGGAAAAATGACATATTTGACAATTTATTTATGAAAATAATGAAAATTAGGAGAAAAGGAAGGTGAAAGGTCATAGGTTGCATGTGAGGAGGAAAATAAAGGGAAATAATGAAAAATGGAGAAAACAGAGGCCTCATTAATAAAAAGGCTTTTCAGGATTAGTTGGTAGCTTTTGTCAGTTCAATTTTGGAACTCTCTCTTTATTCTCTCTCTCACACACTCTTGGACATTTAGAGTTTTCTTGGAGCACTTCAACATTGGATCAAGAAGAGAAAAGAAGGAAAGAGGAAGCAAAGGTTAAGCAACGAAGAGTAGGATCAAGAAGCTACAACAAGATTATTTGTAGGTATTGATTTTCATGTGTGATTTACTTGCTAGATTTGGCATGCATGGTTATGCATGTGTGTTCTTGGTTCTCTTGTTGTCATTTTCATGGTTTTTTACAGGTGTGACAATGTTCTTTAGCCTTGCCTTGCCATTTTTGGATTTCCATGGTGTGATAGGGTTCTCATGTTTTGGTTGAGTTGGATTGTTAGATGGATTCAAATTTGAGTGAGGTGGATCTCTGAATGAAAGAACACATGGCCTAGTGATCCCTGAACCATACCATGGATTGCGATAAATCCACTGGCCTAGTAAACCATGAATCAAACTATGGTTTGTGGTAACACCAAGTATTGTGTGTCTCGGTGGGCCTAGGAATCCTCGACCGATGAATGGTGGGATATATGGTAAAGTATATGTAATATTCCCAAATTTTCACATGATATTTGGAATATTAGAGTTCTTAATAAACTTAATTAATTAAGTAAATAAAAGGGTGGAGGGACCCATAATCCTCAATAGTGAATAAAATCCACTTTTAATGTGTGTATGTGGATATTTCAGATCTAGATATACATAATGGAGTAGTAGAGCAACTACTTAATGTGAAAGGAGTGGAGATAATGTCTCATTAATGAGATAGATCATGGAGGTTGATACAGTCAACTAAGATCATGGAAAGAATCAAATGAAAGATCATATAGCATTTATGATAAGATGATGGAGGAAGTGGTGCATTAATGCACACATGATGGAGAGTGTGATCACTGCATTCACACATGATGGAGATCATGAAATGACAGCGCATTCAACATGGAGACCCCTGTCCACATGTACAGCATTGTTATGAGGTGGGCTCAGGCATGAGAAGGCTCATAATCTATATAAAGAAGATGAAGGCACAATGGAGGGTATGTTGAAGACTATTATTGATGTATGATATGTTTATATCTAGAATTTTCATGTGACATTCCATGCTTTCTTTGGTTGTTAAGCTAAGATTGCATGTGTTGTTTAGCATAGGGTGTTCCTGGTCGGGAATCCCACCTCTTTCATTGAGTAGCTCTTTAAAGAGTAATTTACTTCATTCTACATTAGGCATTGGTGCCACATATCTTTTCCTACTTTCTGCAGAACATCCATATTTAGAAATTGCAGATTTCTGAAGATCAATTTGAGAGGAGGAGGTTGTCCTTCAATATTTCAGTTGAGAAACTAGTGAAGGATTCATCCTATCACCTTGAGCTTCAATATTAGCCTTCCAGTGCTTCAGATATATATCAGGCATCAGGCCATCAATTATTCATCTCCCAGCAGTAGCAATCCCATTAAGAATTGCGCAGTCCAGTCCTACAGATCCAAGGGAGAAGGGAAGTTGCTAGCATTTCAGCTAGTAATCTAGTGGAGGATTGTATGCATTATTTCCATCAGCCTTGAGCTTCACAACCATAATTTACAGCAAGCTAAAGAGCCTCCTTCCTTTACAGCGCAGTTTTCATGAGTAGTTGTGTAGCAGCAACTGCAACCTACTTTGAAGGATTTAGGAGCTAGATCTAGAGCTTCTAGCTTATGGATCTAGAGAAGGGATCAGCCCTTCAAGCTTAGATCTGATCTTGTGACATATTTCAGCCATCTATTTGTCAGATCTAGCTTCAAATCTGCATAACCCAGCAGTCAAAGGATCAAACTCTAAGAGGGTGATTTTCCAAAGTTGTAGATCTGGAAAATCCTTTCTGGGTTATCTTGGGTATCCATCATAGAGCCCAGATCTTGAATCTTGGCATCATCAGAGCTCCAGATTTACATAGATCTGCATTTTCCTTTTCAGCCTGCAGTCATATATTCATATTTTGTTGAAGGGACAGCGCAGTATTTACTTCCAATAGCTCTCCAGTTACGATGTACTTTCTTTGACATGTTTTCAGGGTGATTCTAGGCCATCTCTTTGGCTAGATCTACTCATCTTTTGTACATTGTGTAACTGAATCTTCTTCTATATAATAAAATGGCTCAGCTATTCTGTCTATATCTGTGTTGATCATAAACTTACATGTACATTTTCTGTGTTACAAATATTGTGTTTGTGTATCAATGCATTATTCCATTTTGGGGATATTACAGTGGTATAAGAGCATGATCTTTGGCTCAGCTTGTGGACATTTTGACAACATAAGAAAAGCAGATAGTAGATATCTACTATGGGGGGATTAAGTTTTTCCTCATCTTCCTTTAGATCTATGAAGGATCTCTCCAAAGGGATCAATGAAACAAGGAGAGAAAGGCAAAGAGAAGCCTCAAGAAGGTTTCAAGATGAAGAAGGTCCTAGTACTTCTTTTCAGCAAAAAAGAAGACCAGAGAAGCAAAGAACTTCACATTATTCCACTAGATCCACTTTCTTTGAGAAAGAGGACTAGTCTAAATATGATGAAGGCTTGAGGCATGAGACCCTAAGTGAATATCTTTCTGAATACAAGTCACAGTCTAGAGCATTGAAGGAGAATCTTTCTCTCCAACAGTTTTTGAAACTCAAAGAAGAGAGGAGATCCAAAAGCAGCAATAGAAGAAAGAAGCATACATTCTTCTTGCCTACATGGTGGATCTTCCAAAAGCACCTTGAGGGATTGGAGAGAAGAATTATTTACATTCTTTCTGAAATATTCTATATCAGAAACAGAGTCGGTAGAGTTTGCAGCGTTGCACCTTGAAGGTGAAGCAAGAAAATGGTGGTTCAATCACTTGTCACACATGAAAGTGTTTGCTTATGAAGATTTTATTCAAAGACTGAAGGAAAAGTATGGTAGAAAGAAACCAGAGACATCTCATAGGGTGGCATCTCCCATCATCAAGGAGATAGTGCATGAATATTCAAGAGAAGATGTTCTCATTATCACTCAAGAGGAGGAGCCTCTACCACCACCAGCTGCAGATGTGCTTACATCAAGAGGAGGATCACTTGCCTCTTTGCAAGATGGTCTTGAGTTCTTGACATTTGGAGCCCCATGCATGATTAATGAGATGCATGAGGAGGAGGAGACAGATACTAGCACTGGTGCACTTGCAAAAGTGCAACCATCACTCTTACCAACAGTTGGAGAGTCCATTGCACCAGAAGAAGAAACTCTAGTGTTCTTGCAAGATGTTTTTGAATCTCAGTTGATCCAAGGTATGCATGCATATTAATCACATATTGTTTCAGTAGATCTTATTGAAACTTATGGGGAAATGCCATCAGGGCCAATGCATGACCAAGGGTTAGAACATCATGCGAATTTGGAGCCTGGCATTATATCAATGCACAAAGGATCTTTGATCTAATCAAGGAAGAGATGAAGAACCATCCTAGTTTTTCATGGATGAACTACATTCAACCTCTTGAGTTGAAATGTGGGGTTTCAGAAAATGGGATGAGTATGATCCTATGTACAATGGATGGCTATGAGTTTAGCATTGTGCCTTACCTTGAGATAGCACATGTATCACCTTGCAGATCTATAGTGTTGTTAATGAGTAGCAGTGAGAAGAGGAGGACCCATCCATCATGGGAGAAATCATATGGCAGGTTCATTCATGAAGCAATGGAGGAAAAGATGATAGATGGTAGACATGTTGAGGTGAGAAATATTTTCTCCTTTCTATATGACACTTTCTCAATGAGCATTTCACAGCTCAAAGAGAGGCTTCTACCTGCAGAAAATCTAGAACCTCACTGGTTTTGGAGGGCCATTGATAAGAAGAAGGTATCATTAAGAGATCTCATTGGAGGTGCACTTCAACATATCATGGAGTGCAAAGTTCTTCATCAGTTTGAGGAGGTTGGTGTCCTACAATGGGAGGATACCAAGTATTTGCATAATGATATCCATCATCCACATTGGGATGAATGGTTGCTGATATGGAGCAAGGGGTTACCAAACCACTTGCAGATCTATGATACGGGGCAGTAAGAAGCATGGTTGCGTTGGTTGCTCTTGAGTGAGTATGGTTACCACTCAATGAGTCATATTTTTCTGATTCATGCCTTACACATCACTGGAAGAATGCAGAAGAAGAAGGCATGGTTACTTTGGTTGTTGATGAGAGAGTTTGGACATCACATGATGTATCTTATGTCCTTGTATTAACTCTTGTTTGGGATATGTCTCATGTCTTTACATGTATTTCTATTTGGGATGTATCTCATGTTCATGTATGTACTTGGGTTTGGGTGAAAGTATAACTCTCACATGATGTGGCATAAGGGAGCTTGTTTGTATTATGTTGATGAGACATTTCACATGCCCACTACTATATTGTTGCTCCATGACTTGCACCATGATAATGTAAGAAAGCAGCAAGAATCCTTGTTGCTTTGGTTACTTTTGGGAGAGTATGGTATGATTTCTTCCCATACATTGCATGACATTAATGGAGGATGGAAACAGGAGGCCTTAAAGCATTGGCTTCTGTTGGGGGATTATGGTCATTGTACATGGTATAATAATGATGTGATGGGGCAGTAAGATTCCTTGTTAAGGTGGATTCTCTTGAGATATGTCCACTACGTTTGGAACAATGATGATGTGGTTTGGCAGCAAGAGGCATTCTTGAGGTGGCTTCTTTTGAGAGAGTTTGGCTCTCTTACTTGTTTTCATGATGATCTAGCATGGAAGTAGAAGGTTTTGCTGCATTGGTTGTTATTAGGAGAATATGGTTTGACATTGTTCATGTTTTCCCATATTTCTCTACTTCATGTTATTCACTATGTTGATGTGATGTTTGATTCCTACATGGCCAATAGGGCTAATGATGTGAGCATTGATAGATGCAATCTACTCTATGTATCATGGGTTGGAGAGATAGTTCATGAGTTGGGACTTTCCACTTTTGGAATGAACCACCTCATCTTATGTATCTCATGTGTAGAGAAAATCTTTGGTCATCATATGGTTGCCACTTGGAGATTCATTGATGAGGATGGGTATCTAACTTTTCAGTTGGAAGCCATTCTAGACATTCTAGAGAGGCGGCTTTGGAGCAGGACATGCACGACATATTGCGACAGATGGGAAGGCCTTCCACATGGAGATGCCATTTGGAGGGAGGATGTTTGTTGTAGCATCCACTTTTATAGTTGCTTGAGGACAAGCAACATTTTGCTGGAGAGGACTGTAATATTCCCAAATTTTCACATGATATTTAGAATATTAGAGTTGTTAATAAACTTAATTAATTAAGTAAATAAAAGGGTGGAGGGACCCATAATCCTAAATAATGAATAAAATCCACTTTTGATGTGTGTATGTGGATATTTCAAATCTAGATCTACATAATGGAGTAGTAGAGCAACTACTTAATGTGAAAGGAGTGTAGATAATGTATCATTAATGAGATAAATCATGGAGGTTGATACAGTCAATTAAGATCATGGAAAGAATCAAATGAAAGATCATAGAGAATTTATGATAAGATGATGGAGGAAGTGGTGCATTAATGCACACATGATGGAGAGTGTGATCACTGCATTCACACATGATGGAGATCATGAAATGACAGCGTAGTCAACATGGAGACCCATGTCCACATGTACAACGTCATTATGAGGTGGGCCAAGGCAAGAGAAGGCTCATAATCTATATAAAGAAGATGAAGGCACAATGGAGGGTATATTGAAGACTATTGATGTATGATCTGTTTAGATCTGGAATTGTCATGTGACATACCATGCTTTCTTTGGTTGTTTAGCTAAGATTTCATATGTTGTTTAGCACAGGGTGTTCCTGGTCGGGAATCCCACCTTTTTCATTAAGTAGCTCTTGAAAGAGTATTGTACTTCATTCTACATCAGGCATTGGTGCCACATATCTTTTCCTACTTTCTACAGAACATCCATATTCAGAAATTGTAGATTTCTGAAGATCAATTTGAGAGGAGGAGGTTGTCCTTCAATATTTTAGTTGAGGAACTAGTGAAGGATTTATCCTATCACCTTGAGCTTCAAGATCATCCTTCCAGTACTTTAGATATATATCAGGCATTAGGCCATCTATTATTCATCTCCTAGCAGCAGCAATCCCATCAGGAATTGCGCAGTCCAGTCTTGTAGATCCAAGGGAGAAGGTAAGTTTCTAGCATTTCAGCTAGTAATCCCATGGAGGACCATTCCTTCACATTGTATGCACTATTTCCATCATCCTTGAGCTTAACAGCCATATTTTTTAACAGGCTAGAGAGCCTCCTTCCTTTACAGTGTATTTTTCATGAGCAGTTGTGTAGCACCAGTTGCAGCCTACTTTGGAGGATTGAGGAGCTAGATCTAGAGCTTCTAGCTTGTGGATCTAGAGAAGGGATCAGCCCTTCAAGATTAGATTTGATACTGTGACATATTTCAGCCATCTATTTGTCAGATCTAGCTTCAAATCTGCATAACCCAGCAACCAAAGGATCCAACTCTAGGAGGGTGATTTTCCAAAGTTGTAGATCTAGAAAATCCTTTCTGGGTTATCTTGAATATCCATTATAGCCCAGATCTTGAATCTTGGCATCACCAGAGCTCCATATTTCCTTAGATCTACATTTTCCTTTTCAACCTGCAGTCATATATTCATATTCTGTTGAAGGGACAGTGCAGTATTTTCTTCCAGTAGCTCTCCAGTTACGTTGTACTTGCTTTGACATGTTTTCAGGGTGATTCTAGGTCATCTCTTTGGCTAGATCTACTCATCTTTTTTACATTATGTAACTGAATCTTCTCCTATAAAATAAAATGGCTCAACTATCTGTCTATATCTGTGTTGATCATAAGCTTACATGTACATTTTTTGTGTTACAAATATTGTGTTTGTGTATCAATGCATTATTCCATTTTGGGGATATTACAGTATAAAGGTGGTTGCCCTTGATCAGGCATAGTAATCCTTGGTTGATGAATGACGGGATAGATGGTAAATCTTGGAGGGTGTTTTTTCAATTATCACATATTGATCCCTAGACCGGACTATGGATTATAGTAAATACTAGAGACTAGGAGACAAGAAAATTCCTCACGGTATATGTGGAGAAATTTGGTGGCATACCTGTTTATATGGATTTATAAGCAAAGCCCGTTGTAGCTACTGATCTCGATGTCCTCTTCACTTTCATGCTCTTCCTTTTCCTTCTTGCACCAAAACTCCAAATATGCCACACTCTCCAAGAGTGCTCCAAGAAATTTTAATTATCCAAGAGTATGAGAGAGAAAGAATAGAATGAGTGCTCCAAAACTGAACGGACAAAAGTCTGTGAAGTGATCCTCAAAAGCCTTTTCATTAATGAGGTCTCTAATTTCTTCAATTTTCCATTATTTTACTTCATTTTCCTCCTCACAGGCAACTTGTGACCTCTCACCTTCCTTTTCTTCAAATTTCCATTATTTTCATAAATAAACTATGAATATATGTCTCATGCCTTTCAAAATCCTTAGCCATTTCCTTTGCCAATTTACATAGCCATAATAAACCATATGAACACCCACACTAGGATGTTTTTCCCAACATTCAATTTGGAATATGTGTCCCATGAACTTGGTTATTATTTTTCCTTAATTAACTTTTATTACACGGAATTTTCACCAGGGTTGTTACATAACCATCCCCCTCGGGGGAACACCGTCCTCGTTGTTCAATGAAACCTACAACCAACAAGACTGGTGTAAGGAAAACATACTGTAGATGGATATTTATAACTTAGTTCGTTGTAGTATTTACAATAATCAACCTGCTGAGAAGCAAACCAACATGACAACAAAAAAAATATAACATAATGACATGACACCCATACTTCTTATTGGATATTTGTAACATAACTCATGGTCATATTTACATCCATATACATATGTACATATACCAAAACATCAAACCATCATATACCAAAAACACATACCAAAACACATGCCAAAACATTTTCTCAACTAGAGAATAAGGAAGGATACATAGCCCACATCTGATCCACCATCTCCCATGTAGCTTCTTCGGGCAAAAATTTCTTCCATTGCACTTTAACCTACTCAATTGATCAGTTATGGAGCATGCATGTATTTCTCTGTAAAATACATTTCTTTTTCAGCTATAATTCTCCTTCTAGCACCACTTTCAATACAAACCAGTCAATCACATGAT